>CM060891.1:2917500-3047500 GCA_030762935.1 Hymenopus coronatus
TATTTCTATATAGGTATGTACATTATGAAAACACCCAGACAATTATAACATGGATTGAAATATTTACTTATCGAATGTTAAGTAATATCCAAATAATAAAGTTAATTTCTCAAGTATCTTCAGGCTTTCACTGGGTATAAACGAAAGCAGGAATTAAAGTAAATGTTTACTCGTCTGCAGCTGTATTACTAATATGTGCTTGTGAAACCTTTCAAATGAAAACGTTCCGATAAACAAAGTTTATAATGCGAAAAATTGTATTCCATTTCGCATGATGTGTTCGGGAAATATGTTATCAGTGTGACCAAGCAAATAGCATTTGTTGGGATCTAAAAGTGCAGCTTGTATGTGATACATGACACTGAACCCTGCTCATCTTTATTTGAGTAGGATGCTCGTGGATTGGTAGATCTGCCGCGCAGATTGAGTTCAGCTCTGGACTGTAACAGTGTGGGTAACAATCAATGATGTGTTTCTGTGAAGCTGTTCTGTTACTAGACGTTTGTTTACTAGAACGTCATCTGTTTCTGAATAAGTACACTGCTAGAAAACTTACTATGGTTCTAAAACAAATTAATTTTGCTCTCATTTGAGTATAACAAAGCTGCTATTCGACCGCCTTCCTTCCTACCGACGTGGTTCTCTCTTATGTAGTGATAGCAGAAATGGGTTGCACTCTACGTTCACCTTTGACTGTCGGCACTTGTTTGAAGCAGTGGAAGTGCGCATTACTTTGAAAATGGAAAAATTCGAGTATCGTGCTGTGATAAAATGTTTCGTAAAAGAAGTACAGAAATTCATTTGCGGATTGTAAATGTGTATGGTGACTCTTCACCTTCAGTTTCCACTGTGAAGAAATGGGCGGCCGATTTTAAACGTGGCCGCGAAGGACGTCCAGAAACTGTAATCACAGCGGAGTTCATTGAAAAAGTGCAATACATGATTTTGGAAGATCGGCGTACAAGGTGCGTGAATTTGCTAATGCTCTTGGAACGTATTGGGCACATCTTGCATCAGGAATTAAACATGAAAAAGCTTTGTGCGTGTCCTCACTGTGGATAGCAAACGCAGACACAGAAATGACTTTTTGCGCCGATACGTCACAATAGATGAAACATGGATTCACCAATCCAAGCAGCAGTCGGGTTCTTCAGCGAGGATGGTGCCATCGTGACGTCAGTGCTTTGGGATGCCTTGTTGATTGACTATCTCGAAAAAAGTAAAACCATTTCTGGAGAATAATACTCTCAACTTGTAAACAAACTGAATGCAATTTGTGAAAACAGATGTTTTCCATCAGGACAATACATCTGCCCACAAAAGTGTTTTGGCAATGGGGAAATTGAGAGATCTGCACTGTGAAGTGCTAGAACATCCAACCTATTCCCCAGATTTGGCTGCCCAGGACTTCCATCTGTTTCCAAGACTGAAGAAACTCCTCGCTGGTAGGCGCTTTCTGTCCAATGAAGAAGCAATTGCGGCTGAAAATAGGTACTTTGCAGTACTTCCAGAGGAACACTACACAGAGGGGATAATGGCATTGGAACACCGCTGTGTTGATATTAGAGGAGATTATGTTGAAAAATCTGATGTGTTCCATTCACATGACATTCTCTACATCAAATTATTGTTAAACTCAGAATGATTCTATTTGCTTCATGCTAATCGAGAAAAAATTATCAGAAATAGTCTTATTACTTGCTTCCTTGTAAGTAGAAGCGAAATAAGGGAGTACCATAGGTTATAGTGATAGTCAAAAGCTGGTTACTATGTGACTGAAGTTTCTTTGTTTGTATGGACACGAGTTGATAAATTCGTATATGAAAAAAGTACACCTTTTTCAAACCTGAAATTAATAACAAGGAATATTTAAAAAACGATCAACTACACGAATATATATGACATAAATTGTGTATTTTAACTTGCTCTACATTTCTATGTGGTAAGTTTTTGTCTATCTCTTAAGGTTTAGCAGTTATGCAAAATTCCGTAAAATTCATCCAGAATAAAGTAGTCTTCAGAGGCTATTCCCGGAAAATTCAAAATATAAATTTCATTTGTCGTGTAAATATCATTAATATACGATATTTTAATCAAAATCGTTACAGCCATTTTTAAAAAAATAAAAATTTTGGAAAAAAGTTCTATGTAAAGGGTAGTTTGGGGTGGGGGTATTTTCTTGAAAATCTTCGTGTTGCATCCTTGGTGGAAGATATCAAACTTAAATAGCACAGACATACACGGACCTTTTTGTGAAAATGCTTTTTTTTTTTTGCATTCAGGGGGACCCAAAACATATATTTCCGGTGAAATCTCGGTATGGAATTTTTGGGTGGAGTGCAATACCTTCTCTATACACTATGTACATAGTATGTGTAGAGAAAGTAATTAAAGTACTTTGAAAGCATGAATTGTCGTTTTACATAGTGAGGGCGAAACGTTTTCAGACGGAGTAGAGAAGGGTGCAGAATGACAGTGACATAGAAAAGCGAGAACGGATTGAAGAACAAGAATTGAAACATTTTCACAATGCTAATGTACGTGAAACAATGCCTTCCTCTTGGGCTCTGAAAGGTGTTCGATAAATCACAACACCACCTGCAACATTCTTCTTCAGGAATGTAACACAGTCGACTGTTTCTCAAAGTCAACAAAAAATGTAAGACATACCTTAGTCGTTTCGGGGCTCGATCTGCGGCCTCGCAGCTCCATTGTCTTCTGTAACAAAGAGACGATAAACATTTCTGAGATTTCAATTGCAGACAAGACACAGTAAAATGTGGGAACGGAAAAATACACCAACTCTTTTTTGCTTTCTCTACACGTACTATGTACATAGTATACAGAGAGCGTAAATTATTGCCCACAAAAATTCGATACCGAGATTTCACCGGAAATATATGTTTTGGGACCCCCTGATTCTAGAAAAAAAAACTTTTACAAAAAGGTCTGGGTGTATGCGGGCAGCATAGCTCAAAAACGGAAAGTCCGTTAAATACCAAAGATGGTATTTAAGGCCAGCTTCTTCCAAGGATCCGATAAGAAGATGTCCAAGAAAATCCCTCCACACCCAACTACCCTTTACATAGAGAAATTTTTGAAAAATTTTATTTTTTCAAAACTGAGTAACGATTCTGATTAAAATGTCGTATATTAAAGAGATTTACTTGACAAAATGTCTGAGGTCCTCTTCAGTCTGGGTAATTGGCAAAACGTAAGAGAAAACCAATCACTCGTTTAACAATGTAGAGCTCGTTAAAACACACATTTTTTCGTGAAGTTTAACGTTTTTGAGATATTCCTTGGCATTGGTTTCAGTTTTAAAATACATTCTGTCAGGAAAGTACCGGGAATTGATCATTTAAAAATCCTGTTTAAAAGGGGATTCGAAATTATTGTTGTCGCTAAGCTGGTACCTTTCCTCTATACCCACGCGGAGTTTGATCGTCACCTGTCATCTAGTTTGTTTACAGTACTCCATTTTGTTAGTTCATCTCAAAGGTGATTTGCGATTTTACGATGGATACAAATATTGAACAAATAATCTGTCTCAAATGTTGCATTGCAAATGGTATTTCGTGTGCCGAATCGCTGAAAATGTTACAGAGGGCTTACGGTGAATCGACTTTATCAAACACACGGGCATATGAGTGGTACAGTGCATTCAAAAGTGGTCGAGATGTGGTGGAAGATTTGCCTCGCTCTGGTCGGCCATCAACGGTTTCAACTGAACTGAACATCGCTAAAGTGAAGAAAATGGTGTCTGAAAATCGTCATTTAGGTCTGAAAGAGATTGTCGCTGACCCTTCTGTGCCTCACGAATCGATTCGTACCATTTTAAACGATTGTTTGGGCATGACACGCGTTGTAGCTCGGTTAGTCCCGAAAGTCTTGAATTTTGTACAAAAACTCAATCGCATAAGGATTGCTGAAGACATGCTAGAACAAGCCAGTTCCGACCTCACCTTCATGAAACGCATTGTAACTGGTGATGAGACGTGGGTTTACGAGTTTGACACTCAAACCAGTCAACAAGCTTCCGAATGGCGCCTTCCAACTGAACCGAAACCTAACAGGGCACGTCAAACTCGATCAAAACTGAAGATCATGTTGACACTTTTTTTTTCGATTATCGCGGTGTCGTGCACTCAGAGTTCTTGCCAGAAGGTCAGATGGTAAATAAAGACTATTATCTGAGCGTTATGCGGTGTTTGAGAGAACAAATACGGCGAAAAAGGCCAGATTTGTGGAGCGACAACTCATGGATTCTGCACCACGATAACGCACCAGCTCACAAGGCTATTATTGTGAACGAATTTCTGGCCAAAAACTCAAAAAATTTCATCGAACAACCACCGTATTCACCTGATCTGGCTCCTGCTGACTTCTTTCTCTTCCCAAAACTCAAGTTACCACTTCGTGGCACCCGTTTTCATTTGATAGAAGACATGAAGGAAAATTCGCGGCGACAATTTACATCGATTCCTAAAAGTACCTACAAAAATGTTTTAATGATTGGATTATTCGTTGGCATAAATGTATAATTTCAGAAGGGGCCTACTTTGAAGGCGATAAAATAAAATTGGATGAATAATTCATTTTTTGTGTTTTATTGGCAAATTCCCAGAACTTTCTTGACACAGTAGTACTTATACTGGCCATCTCCTGGACAAACGAACAAAGCAACCTCAATCCCATATCAACCACATTTTAAAACATTTGACTATCACTTTATCCTAGTGTATTCCCTTCTACTTACAAGGAAGCAAGTAATAAGACAATTTCTGTTAATGTTTATCTCGATTAGCATCAAGTAGATAGAACAATAAGCTTCTTAACAATAATTTGTTCCAACACTATAGAGAAAGTCATGTGAAAGGAACGCATCATATTATTTTTTAATTTACTTCATGTTAATCAGATATAGTTTCTCCACAAGCAATCACATAATTTATTCTCTGATGTGTTTGCGTCATCTGAACTGCGCAGCGAAATGAAAAATGCTTCTCAATATAGGTTATCTTTATTGCTTCTACATTTTCACAACTCAAAATACGTGACATGTTGACCTAGGTAGCATGAGGTCATTGGCCTTACAGAAAACATTCAAACTCAGTTCCTATACAACATTCATTATAGCGAGGGCGCTCACATTAGTTTACGACATCCAATCCGCGGTCACAGGGAAAACAATCTTGTTGCGCCACGCCTAATTAGAGGTAATAACCAAGTTGAACACATACAACTCTTAATAACCAAAATTATAAGTCCACAAATGAAGAAAATATTGATGTGAGCTTTATTTCACTGTTCTTAATTGCCAATAAAAATATCTACACTTATACTGTAAAAGAAATGGTCTTATTACTTGCATCCTTCTAAGTATCAGGGAAAGCACTAAGTTAAAACAATAGACAAATGCTTTAAACAGCTGGTTGCTATGTGATGGGTTTCTCTTACATGACCAGCATCAAAACATCTCATTTGAGAAAAGTGTAACTGATAACAAATTATATCCCGGAAATAGTTAACTACAAAAAAAGTCTGATGTGTTCCATTCACATTACTTTCTCTACATCTCTGCAATAATTATCGTTAAAAAGCTTATGCTAATATTTATTTCATCCAATCGAGAAAAAATTACCAGAAATAGTCTTATTACTTGCTTCCTTGTAAATAGAAGCGAAATAAGGGAGTACCATAGGTTAAACTGATAGTCAAAAGCTGGTTTCCATGTGACTGAATTTCTTTGTTTGTATGGACACGAGTTGACACATTCCCGTATGAGAAAAGCATGTGTTTCAAAGCTGAAACCCAAAACAAGGAATATCTCAAAAACGGTCAACTGCACGAAAAAAATGTATATTACATAAATTGTGTGTTTTAATGTGCTTTACATTTTTGTGTGCGGTAAGTTTTTGTCTGTCTCTTACGGTTTACCAGTTATATAAAAACCATCCAGAATAAAGAGGTCTTCAGAGAGTATTCACAACAAATTCAAAATATAGATTCCCTTTAAGATCAAAATATCTTACACATGTGGTATTTTAATCAAAATTGCTACAGCTATTTTTGAAGAAATCAACATTTTCGAAAAGGTTTTTTCTTGTATAGGGCCGTTTGTGTTTGTTAGTTTTTGTTGTAAGCTTTGTATCGATTTTTTTTTTAAAATGCTTCACTCATGCACAATTAGACTCACATGGACCGTTTTCTAAAATTGTGTTTTTTTTTTTGTTTTGTTCCTCAAAACGTATATTTCCTGTGAAAATACGTATCGAATTATTGGTGGAATACAATACCTTGTTTACTACAATGTATATTGTACGTGGTAGAAAAAGTAAAAATGATTCGCTATAAGTTGACTTTAAATTCCATACTATCGCGAAAAACAAAAGAACATCAAGAGTGGGTACCTACTTTGAAAAAAATCTTATGTGTTCCATTCACCTGACTTTCTCTACATCTCTGCAACAAATATTGTTAAAAAGGTTATTCTTCTGTCTACGTGCTGCTAATCAAGATAAACATTAACAGAAATATTCTTATTACTTGCTTCCTTGTAAGTAGAGGGGAAATAAGGGAGTACCATAGGTTATAGTGATAGTCAAAAGCTGGTTGCTTTGTGACTGAAGTTCCTTTGGTTGTATGGACAGGAGTTGACAAATTCCTGTATGAGAAAAGTTTTTTAAAGGTGAAATTAAAAATAAGGAATATTTAAAAAACGATTAACTCCACGAATATATATATATATATATATATATATATATATATATATATATATATATATATATATAAAACATAAATTGTGTGTTTTAAAGTGCTCTACATTTTTTGTGTAGTAAGTTTTTGTGCATCTCTTATAGTTTAGCAGTTATACAAAATTGTGTAAAATTCATCCAGAATAAAGTAGTCTTTTTATTATATATATATATATAAACAGTAACGGAGTCTGGTCAGGACTCCGGCACTGTATCCCTATTTACATTTCCCCCCGTAGGTTTTTACCGATTACTGGTTTACTGTTTCTTTTACAAACATATACACATTGCACAAACATATAACACCCGTGCCCAAGGCGGGACTCGAACCCACGATCCCCTGCCCACAAAGCACCAAAGCGAGCGCGGCCATGGGAACCGGTATCTTCCAGAAAATTCAAGATATACATTTTATTTGTCATGAAAATATCTTTAATACACTTACTATAGTAGTACTTTAATCAAACGTTTTAGACACATTTAAATGTTTTTTATATAATATTCTTGGCGCTTACTTCTTAGTAATGCCTGCTTATTAGTTTCAATTATAAAATACATATAAGAGTTCTCAAACGTAAAATCGTTTTACTTTCTCTACACGTACTATATACATAGTGTATAGAGAAGGTATTGTATTCTACCCAAAAATTCAATACCGAGATTTCACCGGAAATAGACGTTTTAGGGTCTCCTGTAGAAAAAAAATGAAAAAGTCCGTGTGTCTGTCATCACCATAACTCAAAACGAAAAGTCAGTAAAATACCAAATTTGGTACATAAGTTAAGTATCTTCCAAGAATGCGACACGAAGATTTTCAGGAAAATCCCCTCACCCCAAACTACCTTTACATGGAAAAATAATCGAAATTTTTTGTTTTTTTCAAAAATGGCTCTAAGGATTTTGATATTAAAGATATTTACAGGATAAACATAATGTAACCTCTGAAGACTTCATTCTGGATTTTGCATAGCCAGTAAAGTGTTAAGGTGTAACGGATTTCAGTGACATAGCAACCAGCCTATGACTATCGATTAACATAAAGAACAATAATTTGTTACAAGGCAACACCTAAATGTTTGCAGCCTAGTATTGTGTGAAAGTTGACCAGGAACCGGAAATTGTATACGGTAGGAGTGGCCAGTAGTTGACAGACTGTCGCTATTGGTCTGTTACAGCACGCCTCCAGGCCAGCAAACCTCACTGGCCCTATTTGTCAAAAATATACTACATTTTCTGTGTCAATTTGTTACGCTTTACCAGTTGTACAAAAGTCGTCCTGTATGAACACGTCTTCAGAATCTTTTGTTTCCCATGTATATAGCATATTATCAACATTGTTGTTCAATAAAATCGAACATCTCGAAAAATATTTATTTGGAATATAATCAACATTTCGTTTTGGAATTAACAGATATACCATACACAGACAGTTTTCTAAAAGTGATTTTTCTTTCTTTCTTCAGAGGTCATTAAAACATGTATTTCAAGTTAATCGCGGTATCAAATTTTGGATGGAATACAATACATTTGCTACCCACTGCGTGGGAGAAGTAAAAAGTAGTCGTTTACAAGCAAACTGGGTATTTAAATTAGAATCTTTCAAATATGCGACACGAAGTCTTTATTTTACAAACAAGAGTTTTGATTAGAATACCATATGTAGCTGCTAAAATATTTGATTGAGAAATGTATATCTTGAATTTTCTGGGAATAGTCTCTGAGGATATCTTCATTCTGAACGTCTTTTGTTTAAATGATAGACAAAAACTTACTACATAGAAATACAGATGTGGAAACACACAATTTATGCCAAATAACATTTTATTTTGTGGAGTTAACTATCTCCGAGATATTCCTTTTTCTTGCTCCAGGTGAGGCACAGAGAAGACAATTTCAAGGCTAACACATAGCAACCACATTTTAAAACATTTGACTATCACTGTATTCCCTTCTACTTACAAGGAAGCAAGTAATGAGACAATTTCTGTTGATGTTTATCTTCATTATCATGAAGTGCATAGAAATAATATTTTTACTTTCTCCACATGTACTATATAGCTAGTGTATAGAAAAGGTATTGTGTTGCGCCCAAAATCCAGTGCCAAGTTTTCACCGGAAATAAATGTTTTGGGTCACCTTGAATCTAAAAAAAAAGTATTTTAAAAAAAAGATCCGTGTGTGTAAAAATCCTTAAATACTAAACTTGGTATTTTACTTTGGTATCTTCCAAGGAAGCGACAGAAAGATTTTCAAGAAAATCCCCGCACCCCAAACTATCCTTTTCAGGGAACATTTTTCGAAAAAAAAAAAAGGCTCTAACGATTTTCATTTAAATATCGTAAATTAAAGATATTTATATGACAAATAAAATGCATATATTGAGTTTTCTGGGAATAACCTCTGAAAAGTACTTTATTGTGGATGATTTTTATTGAACTTTGCATAGCTGTTAAATCGTAAGAGATAGACAAAAGATTTCTTAATAGAAAATGTAGAGCTCGTTAAAACACACAATTTATGTTATATAACTTTTTTCGTGGAGTTGATCGTTTTTGACATATTCCTTGTTATTGGTTTCAGCTTTGAAAAACTTGTACTTTTCTCATACAGGAATTTGTCAACTCGTGTCCACACAAACAAAGGAACTTCAGCCACATAGCAACCAGTTTATGACTATCACTTTCACCCTTATTTCGCTTCTACTTACAAGGAAGCAAGTAATAAGACTATTTGTCATAATTTTTTTTCTCGATTATCATGAAGTAAATAGCAGCATAAGGTTTTAAACAATAATTTGTTGCAGAGATGTAGAGAAAGTCATGTGAATGGAGCATGTGAGCGGTACGCAGTGAGGAACTTTCTCTGCTATGCACACGAATATCAGAGCATGATTTATTTGCAATTAGCAATTAATGGCAGATAATAGCAGAGCGCGCTAGCTAGCTAGTGAGCCTAAACTAAACAGGTCATTTCTCCACGTCACTCATTTATTAAGACGTTCTCAAATTTAATTTGACGAGTCCACTCCGTAATTATGTATGGGAAATGTGCAAACTGTGGTCCGCAGCCCACACCTGGGTGCTCACAGAGCTTTCATATCATACCCTCTAATCGTGTAGTGGCATACACCCAAAACTGTTCTTACAAAACCTTATTCTTCTATCTACTTCATTCTAATCATTAACAGAAATAGTCTTATTACTTGTAAGTACAAGGGAATATATATTAGCCTGAAGCGATAGTTAAAATCCTTTGAAAGCTCATCGCTATATGAAACAGTAGAGGTTCGGTTCGTTTTGCATGGTAGGAATTGAGAAAAGTATACCCAGGTATTTTAAAACTGAAACCAAAACAAGCAATATCTCAGAAGCTGCCAGTTCTACAAAAAAGTGTGTATGACATAAATTAACGAGCTCTACATCGTTTGTTAAGTAAGTTGTTGCCTATCTCTCACTGTTTACCAGTTATGCAATAATCATAGACATTTATTGAGAATAAAGATGTCTTCAGATGCTATTCTCAGGAAATTCAAGACATACATTTTATTTGGGATGTAAATTTCTTTAATGTAGGACATTTTAATCAAAATCGATAAAGCCATCTTTGAGAAAATCAAATTTTCAAAATTTTTTCCATGTAAAGGATAGTTCGGAGTGAGGGTATTTTCTTGAAAGTCTTCGTGTCGCATCCCTGGAAGATACTGAACTTAAATACCAAGTTTGTATTTGACCGACACACACATGACTTTTTTTCTAATATTCCTTTCTTTTATATACATGGGACCCTAAAACGTGTATCGAATATTTGGGTGCAATAGTTTCCCTACCTATGAGCTAAAGTGTGTTTTAGAGACCCACACATGCGCGGGCACGTATTTTTCAATTTTTAGATGGGATGCGGTAGAGAGATTAAATACCTACCGTTATGTTGTTTTGTGTTTAACGTACTAGCAGTGTTACCAACTGTTAATGTGTACGGTTTCACCCTCTTGGAAAACAAGGCGCCGACCGGAGCGAGTCTATAACTTTTACCTGACCAAGCAATAAAACACTTTTCCCAATCTCGCAGTTGGAATGTTCTAAATTCCTGGAGAACAAATTTGTAAACACGTAGCGGGAGTTTTCATTTGTTAACGCTCACATGTGAGTAAATACTAAATATCATAATGTTACTTAAAGGGGGCGATTAATGACTTTGGTGGAACATGTCCTTGTAGGTAGGTACAGCGGCATCACGAGCAACAATTACATCTGTCCACATTTAAACCATTAACGATTAAGTCCACAAAGAAGGAAAGAATGGCTTACAGGAAACAAGTAAAGGAAGAAAGTAAAAAGAAAGGGAAGAAAGAAATAGAGAAAAAAGAAGAAAATGAGAGAAAGAGGGGAAAAGGAACAAAGAAAGAAAGACGGAAAGGGAGGAAGAAAGAAAGAGTGAGAGAAAGAAAGGCAGGAAAGAAATAGAGAAAAAAAGAAGAAAATGAGAGAAAGAGGGGAAAAGGAACAAAGAAAGAAAGACGGAAAGGGAGGAAGAAAGAAAGAGTGAGAGAAAGAAAGGGAGGAAAGAAAGAAAGACAGGAAAGAAGGAAAGGAAGAAAGAAATAGAAACAGCAAGGAAGAGAGGAAAAAAAGTGAGAGAAAGAGAGAAAAAAGGAAGGAAGAAATATATTAAAAAGAAGGAAAGGGAGGAAGAACATTTCATGTAAAGTGTGGGTTTTAAAACCAAAAACATAAATAGTGTCATTTTAACGGTCTGTTAATTTTTATACAGCATGTTTTGTCTCTCTCTTATAGTTTACCAGTTATACAAAAGTCATCCAGAGGCCTTCACAAGCTATTCTAACAAAAGTATTCCAGATATACATTTCGTTTTTGATTAATAGATCTTTAACATACACAAAATCAAAATCGTTAGACCAATTTTTGAGAAAATCAAAGTTCCACGCAGTCGGCCCCAGTAGCCGTGGTCGTTCACGCTCTGCCGCGGGTTCGAATCCCGTTTAGTGTTGTGTGTTTCTGTGTTTGTGTTCTATGTAAGACATCTCTCCCCTGATGGCCAGTTAGGTTCAACCTGAAGGCCAAATGTGTTAATATATACAAGGTGTTAATAAACTACACGGAACTAATTTGCGAGATTGTGCACGTGACTGATAGACATAACGTTAAATGTGTGGGTATCAGGTGCTGGTAAGTCGGTGTTAAAGCAAAGCAGGTTGACAAAATGTCTTTAAAACTGCTGCCCCCCGAGTATAGAAATATCGATTTTTAGCAGCTCGTTACTAGCGTTCTCAAGATTTAATGTCGCAAAAATCTCGAGGTAATCACTTGACAGTGCGACACTGAGCATTCATTAACTGCCTTCTTGAGTTATTTAGCCTACTCTGGAGGTGTTTCAACTGCTTTGGTGGCTTAATGAGTAACGCGGGAATATCACAAAGGTCATGAGTTCGATTCCTGTCATAGAGTAAATGTTTTTTATTATTATTGTTTTCATTCCAGACGAAGTTCCGGGATACGTGGCGTACTGGCGCTTCAGAAACTTATAGCCGTTACTTCGGCATTTCAATAAACAAACCATAAGTCTCCTATCTCAAATTACTTATTTAAGTAATCTATATATTTCGGTGGAGTTCATTAACACCCTGTATATACAATAATTGGGGGGGGGGGCATAATTGTGTGTCTGTGAACACGAAAAGTCAGTTAAATACCAAACTTGTTATTTAAGTTTAGTATGTTCCAAGGATGTGACACGAAGCTTTTGAGGGGAATCCCCATTCCAAACTACTCTTTACATGAAAAAGGGAAATGTTAGTTTTCTCCAAAAAGCTGTAACGATTTTGATTAAAATATTTATTGTAGAGTCGACCGTTGAGATTTTCCTTGTTATAGGTTTCAGTTTTAAAAACTACCTCTGAAACCGAACATTATGTTTTTACTGTGTTCCCTCAGAGGCACGAAACATCTTCCAGCTGCAGACTTCGCTACGCGAGCTATCCTCTCCTCAGGTATTACACAAATACATGTCAGTGCCAGGAAATCTCAAATTAATATGAGATGACATGCGACTTTAATAATTGCACAAAATGAAGTTGCAGTGGCCAAGTGGTTTGAGGACTTGCCTCTCCTTAGGAGGCCCAGGTTCGATCCCAGGGAACAGTAGACATTCGTACCACCAAATACTCCATAATCATTTTTCTGACATTTCCTCACTCTCGCACCAGACATCGGACTGATCACCCATTCTAGCTTCTCTCTGAACAGGTTCTAGCCCAGGTGTAAGTCGATATACGAGCAGGAGAAAGAAAGAAAATGACCATCTACGCAAGTAAATTGCTTGAAATGAAATATAGGCCTTGAAAACGGTTTAGCAGTGCCCTCAAAACGAGGAAACTTGGCAGGTCGTGTTTCCAAATGGACCGGCACACAAATAAATATGAGACACGTCTCTAACAGCTGATTTATTGAGGGCTGTGCCGACAGACACACGAACATGGATAGAGGTCATTTTTCGTCGTTTTCCACTCTATACAAGATGACGTCTGGAACTTGTACCTTTATATGGCGTTCCTTTTTCTGTAATAATCATACACTTACATGAGAAACGAAGCCTCTGCATATCTGGTAACCGAAAGAGATACACAAACATCTGATGTGCTACACTCACATGACTTTCTCTGTTCTAAAAAGACTTCCTACAAAAGATTATTCTTCTTTCTACACAATGCTAATCGAGATAAACATTAGCAGAATGTTCTTGTTACTTAGTTCCTTATAAGTAGAAGGGAACTAAAGGAATCTGCCATGCTAAAGTGATAGTCAAATGTTTTAAACGCTGTCGTTATGCGATTGTCACCGCAAATCGCTTCTTTGTTTGGCCAAAAGTAGAACAAAAGAAAAAGTTATATCTGAGAAAAGTATTAGTACTTTAGAATTGAAACCAATATCTCGGAAACGGTTACCTCCACAACAAAAACGCAAAGGACTTAAATTGTGTGTTTTGACGAAATCTACATTTTGTGTGCACCAAGTTTTTGTCTATCTCTTACGGTTCACCAGTTAAGCAAAATTCATCCAGAATAAAGAGGTCTTCAGAGGCTATTCCCAAAAAATTCAAGATATACGTTTTATTTGGCACGTAAATATCTTTAATTAGCGGGATTTTAATAAAAATCGTTAGAAGCACTTTTTAGAAATCAAAATTTTCGAAAATTGTTCCATGTAAAGGGTATTATGCTGGGGTCATTTTCTTGATAATCTTCGTGTCGCATCCTTGGAAGATCCCAAACCTAAAGACCAAGTTTGGTATTTAACGGGCTTTTTCTTTTTGAGCTATGCTGTTCACAGGCACACACAGACCTTTTTCTAAAAATGCTTTTTTCTAACTCAGGTACCCCAAAACATATATTTCAGGTGAAATCTCGGTATGGAATTTTTGGGTGCTATATAATATCTTCTCTATCCACTATGTACATAATACGTGCGGGCTATAGAAAGTAAAAATCTGATGTGTTCCATTCACATGACTTTCTCTACATCTCTGCAACAAATTATTGTTAAAACCCTTATGCTTCTTTTTACTTCATGCTAATCGAGAAAAAATCAGCAGAAATAGTCTTATTACTTGCTTTCTTGTAAGTAGAAGCGAAATAAGGCAGTACCATAGGTTAAAGTGATAGTAAAAAGCTGGTTGCTATGTGACTGTTGTTCCTTTGTTTGTATGGACAGGAGTTGACAAATTCCTGTATCAGAAAAGTATACGTTTTTCCAAGCAAAACAAGGCATATCTAAAATAGATCAACTCCACGACAAAAATGTATATAACATAAATTGAGTGTTTTAAAGTGCTCCACATTTTTTTTCTGTGGTTAGTTTTTGTCCATCTCTTATGGTTTAGCAGTTATTCAAATATCCGTAAAATTGATCTAGAATACAGTAGTCTTCAGAGGCCATTCCAATAAAATTCAAGATATACATTTTATTTCTCAGGTAAATATCTTTAATATGCGGTATTTTAATCAAAATTGTTACAGTCATTTTTTAAGAAAATCAAACATTTCCAAAAAAAGTTCCATGTAAGGCATAATTTGGGGTAGGGAGATTTTCTCAAAATCTTCGTGTCGCATCCCTGGAAGATACTAAACTTAAATACCAAGTTTGGTACTTTACTGACTTTTGGTTTTTGAGCTATCGTGTTCACAGACACAGGAACACACACGGTTAATTTTCTGAAAATGCTAGGGGACCTTAAAACATATACTTCCGGTGAAATCTCAGTATCGAAATGTTGATTGGAAAGCAATGCCTTCTCTATACACTGTGTACATAGAGAATGGACAGGACTTGTTAATGAAGTGATAGTGTTGGAAGCTCGGTATACACTGAGCTCATTTTCTTGTAGCACTGTGAATGTTTACTTTCTTGGCTTATTTTATTTACTGTACTCGTGCTGTATACATAGCGTATAAAGAAGGTATTGCACTCCACCCAAAAATTCTATACCGAGATTTCATGGAAATACATGTTTTAGGGTCCCCTGTATCCAAAAAAGGTATTTTCACATAATGGTCCGTGTGTTTGTGTGTGTGAACTCGGTAACTCAAAAACGAAAAGTCGGAAAATACTACCCTTTACATGGAACTTTTTTCAAAAATTTTGATTTTCTCAAAAATGGCTCTAATGATTTTGATTAAAATATCATATATTGAATATATTTACCTGACAAATAAAATGTTTATCTTCAATTTCTGGGAATAGCCTCTGAAAACTACTTTATTCTGGATGAATTTTACGAAATTTTACATAACTGCTAAACCGGAAGAGATAGACAAAAAGCTACCACACAAAAAAATGTAGAGCGCATTGAAACACACAATTTATGTTATATACATTTGTTTTCGTGGAGTTGGTCGTTTTTGAGATATTTCTTGTTTTTAGTTTCAGGTTTGAAAAACTTAGACTTTTCTCATACAGGAATTTGTCAACTCCTGTCCATACAAACAAAGGGACTTCAGTCACGTAGCAACCAGCTTTTGACTATCACTTTAACCTATGGTACTCCCTTATTTCGCTTCCACTTACAAGGAAGCAAGTAATAAGGCTATATCTGGTAATTTTTTCTCAATTAGCATGAAGTAAATAGAAGCATAAACTTTTTAATAATAATTTGTTGCAGAAATGTAGAGAAAGTCATGTGAAATGAACAAATCAGATTTTTAGATATCATTTTAGATATTACTACTATTACTATTAAGCATGAGGTTAGCGAGAAAGAAGTTTGAAAAGCATAGAGTATGATAATGAAAGCAGGAAAAGTTTTAATGCGACGTTATTAAAGAATGTAAATGGAATACAATAAAGTATAGAAAGTGGCGCTGCCTCACGCAACCTGCTGCTGCTGGACAAACCAATTAACGTGTCCGAACGCAACTTTCATATCAACGAAATATTGCTGCACTTGTGAAAGTTTGGAAGCTCTTACCTCACGTAATACATCTCCTGCTTGTAGCTTTGATAAGCAATACGCAAACCAAAACAGTATCTGATGTTACATTCACAGTACTTTCTCTACCCTCTATTGTTTTACGAAAGTTAGCACAATGTAGATAGAGAAGGTATTGTATTCCACCCAAAAATTCGATCTCCAGATTTCACTGAAAATATGTTGAGGCCAAGGGGATGATAACCACAGCTTTTACTTTTTAAAGTTTTTATGGATACTGACTTTATCCATGTTTTGTTTTTAGTTTTGATGTTGGACGAGTCTGTGTCCCTTGCTAATTACTCTGGTGTGATGCTGATACTGACTGGATATACAGGTCCCTGTGTGTACAGCAGACCTCCCTGTATTCACTTTAGTAGGATACAAGGAGAATTTCAGGAAAACCGCCAACCCCAAACTACCCTTTACGTGTAACATTTTTGGAGCTATTGCAGATGCATGTCGGCGTTGACAGGTAGTCGCCCTCCGTGGTAAAATGGTTATCATGCTGACTTTATATACCCAGCGGAGGACGATGGATTTTTTCGAGCGTAAAAATCCTTAGCATGGCTTCCTTCGGAAGAGAAGTAAAGCCGTTTGTCCCTCAAGCCTGATAGAGAGGCCCAGTATAGAATGGGACGCTGAGAACCACAGCAGTTAAAGAGCGTCCATTCACATTCAGTATGAAAATGTTGTGAGGTGAGTATTTGCCAACACCTGACACAGGGTGTTCCAAACGCTTATTTCCCTTGCTAATTGCTGTGAACGGGCCACGATTCGCAGCAGATGGGCAATTAGTTTGTAACCTCCGACCCAGAGTGTCAGAGCGTGACTTACTCGAGTCTTCCGCACTACAACACATTCTTGCGTCAGCGAGCCGAGCAAAACGTGAGACAGCGGGAAGCGATTTCAATAACACGTTCTCACGGCGTTCTGTGTCGCGAACAAGTAGCATAACAACTTGCTAGCAGACATGTAACAATAACTAGCTGGCACATTGTTGTGTTGCTGGGAGACATGTAACAATAACAGTATGTCACATTGTTGTGTTACTAGCAGACATGTAACAATAACAATATGTCACATTGTTGTGTTACTAGCAGACATGTTTGTGTTACTAGCAGACATGTAACAATAACAGTATGTCACACTGTTGTGCTACTAGCAGACATGTAACAATAACAGTATGTCACATTGTTGTGTTGCTGGGAGACATGTAACAATAACAATATGTCACATTGTTGTGCTACTAGCAGACATGTAACAATAACTAGCTGGCACATTGTTGTGTTGCTGGGAGACATGTAACAATAACAATATGTCACATTGTTGTGCTACTAGCAGACATGTAACAATAACTAGCTGGCACATTGTTGTGTTGCTGGGAGACATGTAACAATAACAATATGTCACCTTGTTGTGTTACTAGCAGACATGTAACAATAACTAGCTGGCACATTGTAGTGTTACTAGCAGACATATAACAATAACAATATGTCACATTGTTGTGCTACTAGCAGACATGTTTGTTTGTGTTACTAGCAGACATGTAACAATAACTAGCTGGTACATTGTTGTGTTGCTGGGAGACATGTAACAATAACTAGCTGGCACATTGTTGTGTTACTAGCAGACATGTAACAATAACTAGCTGGCACATTGTTGTGTTGCTGGGAGACATGTAACAATAACTAGCTGGCACATTGTTGTGTTACTAGCAGACATGTAACAATAACTAGCTGGCACATTGTTGTGTTACTAGCAGACATGTAACAATAACTAGCTGGCACATTGTTGTGTTGCTGGGAGACATGTAACAATAACTAGCTGGCACATTGTTGTGTTACTAGCAGACATGTAACAATAACTAGCTGGCACATTGTTGTGTTACTAGCAGACATGTAACAATAACTAGCTGGCACATTGTTGTGTTGCTGGGAGACATGTAACAATAACTAGCTGGCACATTGTTGTGTTGCTGGGAGACATGTAACAATAACAGTATGTCACATTGTTGTGTTACTAGCAGACATGTTTGTGTTACTAGCAGACATGTTTGTGTTACTAGCAGACATGTAACAATAACATCATGTCACACTGTTGTGCTACTAGCAGACATGTAACAATAACAGTATGTCACATTGTTGTGTCACTAACAGACATGTAACAATAACAATATGTCACATTGTTGTGACAGATTTACTGGGAACTCCTGTGTCAACAAACAAAATATCAAAAGTATTAATTACCAGCGCAGGGAAATTTTCAAGTCGTTGAAAAGATTATTATTAACAATAAAAACTTGTTTGTGGTATTGAAACAGTCATCTATAAGCTGTGTATCTCATTTCTGCTGATCTCCCATCACTGTCAAATGTTACAGTTATATTCCTTGATGGACAGATTACCTCACTGTTGAATAAGGTCAAGGTGTACATTTTATTTGTCATTAATATACGATATTTTAATGAAAATTGTTAGAGCCATTTTTAAGAAAATCAAAATTTTCGAAAAAAGTTCCATGTAAAGGGTAGTTGGGGTGGGGGATTTCCTGAAAATCTTCGTGTCACATCCTTGGAAGATACCAAACTTAAATACCAAGTTTGGTATTCAACTGTCTTTTCGTTTTTGAGCTATGCATACCACAGGCACACGGAGGTTTCTCTGAAAATGCTTTATTTGGATTCAGGGGGACCCAAAACATGTATTTTCGGTGAATCTGGGTATAGAATTTTTGGGTGGAATTCAATACCTTCTCTATACAGTATGTACATAGTTCGTGAAAAAATGAAATGTCATTTTTAACAAGATCTACAGTTTTGTGTAGTAAGTTTTTCTCTATCTCCTACAGTCTAGCAGTTATACCAAAGTCATCCAGAACGAAGAGATTCCCAGATCTACATTTCATTTATCTGAGAACACGTGGCATTTTAATCAAACTCATTACTGTCATTTTTGAGAAAAAGACAAGATGCCGGTCTTCTCTTTAAAATCCGTCTCGCATCTTTGGAAGATACTGGACTTAAAAACCAAGTTTGAACTATGCTGCTCACAAACATACAATGAGGCGGGGCACATTTGATTTTTTCACGTGTAAAAATCCAGAACATGGCTTCCTTCGAAAGCGAACTAAAGTCGTTATTCCCGTGTGGTAGATTTACAGCACGTAATAGAACCTGATAAAGAGTCCTCTGAGCAAAATTAACCCGTCTTTCACACCCAGTATAGAATGGGACGCGGAGATCCACAGCAGATAAACAGCGTCCATAGATAAAATTTATTATAATTTTTACTTTCTCTACGCGTACCTACTATGTACATAGTGTATAGAGAAGGTATTGCACTCCACCAAAAATTCGATACCGAGATTTCACCGGAAATATATGTTTTAGGGTCCCCTGTATCCAAAAAAAAAAAAGTATTTTCAGAAAAGGTCCGTATGTGTGTCTGTGAAGACGATAACTCAAAACTCGGTAAAATACCAAACTTGATATTTAAGTTTAGTATCTTCCAGGGATGCGACACGAAGATTTTGAGAAACATCCCCACACCCCAGACTACCCTTTACATGGAAAAAAAATCGAAAATTTTGATTTTCTTAAAAATGACTTACGATTTTGATTAAAATACCGTATATGAAAGATATTTATATGGCAAATAAAATGTATACCTTGAATTTTGTGGGAATAGGCTCTAAAGACTTCTTTAGTCTGAATGAATTCTGCTTAGTTCTGCGTAACCGGTAAACCCTAGTAGATAGCGGAAAACTTACTACACAGTAATTCTAGATCATGTTAAAACACACAATTTATGTAACATGTTTTGTTTTTTTTTCGTAGAATTGACCATTTAAGAGATATTCCATGTTATTTCTGTCGGATCTAAAATAATTATTTTCTTTTTTATTTCATCCAGAAAGTTGTGAGTTCCTGACCCTGTATAGAAACGCATTTCATCCACATGGCAACCGGCTTTTAAAAGATTTGGCTATCGCTTTAGCCTAGTGTATTGCCTTATTTATCTCCTACTTACAAGGAAACAGGTAGACAATTTCAGCTAATGTTTATGTTGATTATCATGAACTATAAGGTCTTTAACACTAATTTGTCACAGAGATGTGGAGAAAGTCATGTGATTTTAACACATAAGATGTTTAATCACACATAAGGTAGCTTTTTCCAAAAATGAGTTTTATGTATTCAGCAGTAAAGAAGTGCAGCAAGCGTAAAGTAATGTTGTTACGCTATTAGTGTGTATACATAAACTTTTCGGGATTTAGCAGGTAGTAAATTTGATTGTAAGGATATCATCACGGCCTGCTATAACCGTACCAGCAATAACCAACCTTGGTGAATGACTCAAACTTAACCTCATGTTTCTGTTAATATCACAAAATTGTTTCTTTTTGATTCACAATATTCCCGCTCGAATCAAAAACCATAACTTTACATCATAAATACTTTTTGTATAACTGTAACACATAGAGAAAATGTTACTACATCAAAAATCCGATGTGTTACAGTCACATGACTCTCTCTACCAATTCTACAAACTTCTTACAAAACTTTATTCTTCTATCTACTTGATGCTAATCGAGAAAAAATTAGCAGAAATAGTCTTATTACTTGCTTCCTTGTTAGTAGGAGCGAAATAAGGGAGTAGCATAGGCTAAAGTGATAGTCAAAAGCTGGTTGGTATGTGGCTGAAGTTCCTTTGTTTGTATAGACACGAGTTGACAAATTCCTGTATGAGAAAAGTACAAGTTTTTCAAAGCAGAAGCGAAAAACAAGGAATATCTCAAAGACGATCAACTCCACGAAAAAAATGTATATAGCATAAATTGTGTGTTTTAACGTGATCTACATTTTTTGTGTAGTATGTATTTATCCATCTCTTATGGTTTAGCAGTTATGCAAAATTCCGTAAAATTTATCCAGAATAAAGTAGTCTTGAGAGGCTATTTCCAGAAAATTTAAGATATAAATTTTATATGGATGTAAATATATTTGATATCAGGGATTTTAATCAAAATCGTTTGAGCTATCTTTTAGGAAACCAAAATGTTGCAAACATTTTCCATGTAAAGGGTAGTTTGGAGTGGGGGATTTTCTTGAAAATGTTGGTGTTGCATCCTTGGGAGATACCAAACTTAAATAGCAAGTTTGGTATTCACGTTTTTGAACTATGCTGAAATCTCGGTATCAAATACACATATAGATGTGGTTAAAAGCCAGAGATCGCTCCTATTGGCTGGATTAAGTCCTGTAATAAGCGGATTACAGCTTGATGAATGGCACAAGACGCGGAGAAATCGCCGACACAAACAGGTCGTCACGTGACACCTAGTTACTCTTTTCTCTCACATTCAAATTACTTTCTCTACACGTACTATGTACATAGTGTATAGAGAAGGTGTTGTATTGCACCCAAAAATTCAATACCGAGATTTCACCGCAAATATATGTTTACAGACCCCCCGAATCCGAAAAAAGCATTTTTACAAAAAGGTTCACGTGTGTGTGTGGGCAGCATAGCTCTAAAACGAAAAGGTGTTAAACACCAAACTTGATATTTAAATTGTGTATGTACCCTGGCTATTACGATTTTGATTACATCCTATTATATTAAAGTTATTTACATGCAAAATGTAATTATCTCTTCAATTTTCAGCAAATATTCTCTCAACACCTCTTTTATTCTGGTTGCTTTTTTTTTTTTTAATTTTGCTTAACTGGTAAACCGTAAAAGATAGACAAAAACTTAGTACACAAAAATGTAGAGCATGTTAAAACACACAGTTTATGTGATATGCAATTTTTTTCGTGGAGTTGCCCATTTTCGAGATATTCCTTGCTATTGATTTCAGTTTTAAAATTTTTAAACTTTTCTCATACGGGAGCTTGTTAACTCCTGGCCACACAAAGAAACGGATTTCAATCACATAGTGACAGTTTTTAAACATGTGACTATCACTTTATCCCTTCTACTTACAAGGAAGCAAGTAATAAGACAATTTCTGTTAATGTTTATCTCGATTAGCATCAAGTAGATAAAAGAATAAGCTTGTTGCAGAGATATAGAGAAAGTCATGTGAATGGAAGCAGATGTAAGATTATCCTTGCTGGTATCCCAGTAGCAGGTCCGTAAGCCATGAGCGGTCCGCGGGGCAGGTAGTCGCATTCCTCACGTTGTGCAACGTTTCATCTCCGCACCCCGCCCCGCCAAGCCGCCAAACAAAATGTAGGTACTTTCATTTGTACTCACTCCAATTTAACTTATTTGTAAACCCACCGTCAAATATTTTGGTCCAACAAATACTCTTCAAGCTGCAAATTGGATCGTGGAACGTCGGATAATTTCATTGTATACAATTTCCGTCATATTTTTTACTTTCTCTACACGTACTATGTACATAGTGTATAGAGCAGGTATTGTATTGCACCCAAAAATTCAATACCGGGATTTCACCGGAAATACATGTTTACAGGCTCCCTGAATCCAAAAAAAGCAGTTTTAGAAAACTGTCCTTGTGTGTGTCTGTGGACAGCATAGCTCAAAAACAAAAAAGACCATTGAATACCAAACTTGGTATTTAAGTTTAGTATCTTACAAGAATGCGACACGAAGATTTTTAAGAAAATCCCCCCACCACCAACTTCCCTTTACATAGAACTTTTTTCGAAAATTTTTATTTTCTGAAAAATGGCTCAAACGATTTTGATTAAAATGTCGTATATTAAAGATATTTACCTGACAAATAAAATGTATATCTTGAATTTTCTGGGAATAGACTCTGAAGATTACTTTATTCTAGATCAGTTTTACGGAATTTTGCTTAACTGCTAAACCGTAAGAGATGCACAAAACTTACCCCACAAAAATGTAGAGCACATTAAAGCACACAATTTATGTAATATACATTTTTTCGTGGATTTCATCGTTTTTTATATATTCCTTGTTTTTAGTTTCAACATTGAAGAACTCATACTTTTCTCACACAGTAATGTGTCAACTCGTTTCCATACAAACAAAGGAACTTCAGTCACATAGCAACCAGCTTTTGACTATCACTTTAACCTATGCTACTCCCTTATTTCGCTTCTACTTACAAGGAAGCAAGTAATAAGACTATTTCTGCTAATTTTTTCTCCATTAGCATGAAGTAAATAGAAGCATGAGCTATTTAACAATGAGTTGTTGCCGAGATGTAGAGAAAGTCATGTGAATGGAACACATCAGATTTTTTTGTCCAACAGGAAACAGCGGTTTCTAATGTTTGGTCCAAACACATGAAATGGACCAATAAGATGGCAGCTAGCGCTGGTCTTCCTTCCCGATAGCTTGTGTGAAACTTTGCTGTATCTTGTAGACTTTAGTAGCAGAGCTATGCTTGAAATACACCACAGTTTCATGACTCGGGTGTTTATAACCCCTGCAAATGTGTTTTATCGGATCCATTTGTACCTAACCTCTTTTCTCAACACAAATATAAAAACGCCTCATATTTGTATCCTGGCGAGTGGTTTTTCCTCAACTAAGGACAGCAACTTTCCAAACAAATTTTCGTCCATTCTAAGGAAGTTAAAACAATTTACAAGGTCAGAAGCGAGTTCATTTTGCAGCATGTAGCTCACCTCTTCCTTGGCAGCCATGGTCTAGTCCACCAACGCCTCTTTATTGGTTTTTACTTTCTCTACACGGACTATGTATATAGTGTATAGAGAAGGTATTGCAGTTGCTTCCTTGTAAGTAGAAGCGAAATAAGGGAGCACCATAGGTTAAAGTGATAGTCAAAAGCTGGTTGCTATGTGACTGAAGTTCCTTTGTTTGTATGGACACGAGTTGACAAATTCCCGTACGAGAAAATTATGGTTTCTAAAGGTGAAATCAAAAACAAGGAATAACTCAAAAACGATCAACTCCACGAAAAAGATATATGACTTAAATTGTGTGCTTTAACGCGTTATACATTTTCTGTGTGACACGTTTTTGTCCATGTCTTACGGTTTAGCAGTTATACAAAATTCATCCAGAATAAAGAGGCTATTCCCAGAAAATTCAAGATATACATTTGATTTGTCAGGTAAATATCTTTAATATACGATATTTTAATCTAAATGGTTAGCGCCATTTTTGAGAAAATCAAACTTTTCGAAAAAAGTTCCATGTAAAGGGTAGTTTGGGGGGGGTGATTTTTCTCAACATCTTCGTGTCGCATACCTGGAAGATACTAAACTTAAATACCAAGTTTGGTATTTTACCGAAATGTCGCTTTTGAGCTATCGTGTTCACAGATACACGGACACACAACAAACACGGTCCTTTTTCTGAAAATGTTTTTTTTTTTTATTCAGGGGACCCTTAAAACATATATTTCAGGTGAAACTTAGGTATTAGGTGCATAACAATAGCTTCTCTATTCAGTATGTACATAGTACGTGTAGAGAAAGTAAAAACATTAAATGCCAGATTATTAGAGGAATGTTTCAAGGACCGCGCCATTTCCTTTGACGTGGAAAATGCTGGAAGGTCTTCTAATAGCTTGGACTACAAAGTCACATATTTGGGACAGCAATAAATATAAGACATTGTGAGTGTGTTCTGTTGTCATCCATTGTTACACCTGAGTGAGTTTCTTGACACGTCATGGACACACATATCAGTTTCAACTGGGAATGGACACCGTGCAGCATCAACTGTCAGTTTCGACAGCAGCGCTCAGAACGATGAAAAGGTATTGCTGGGAAAGATATTCAGAAGAAATAAACAGTTATTTGTTGTGGAAATAAAACACGTTTTTGTGATGACATTTTGAAACATTGCTAGCATTTTAAGCAGCACACTGTCATGAGAACAATGAAATATTTCTTTCTTTACAACTCGTACAAACGGTATTAATTGATCTGCAGTAGTATTAGTTAGGCCAGAGCGTCTTACACGATTAGGATACGTACGCCTCCTACGTAATAAGAAGCGATATCTGGAGGGTACCAGCACGGACGGGGCCCTAACGCTTACTGACGAGGGGACCTGAGCCCGGTCGAACGGTACTGACAACGCTACGATAAAACCTTTACACTAACCGCCCAGCCGCAACGTGCCGATCACGGCGTCTAGTCCTTTGGAACAGGAACATTTAGGGGATGTATTTCCCTGGCGACCAGGGGAACCCACTAAAAAACAGCCATTAGGTCACATAGACGTTAACCCGCTGTCTTCAGTCTCTTGTAATTGTAATGCAACTATTTATGTAAACGTTTATCTTATTAAAACAAGTAAACAAAAATGATCTTATGTGTTCCAATCACATTACTTTCGCTCTTGCAAAAGCTTATTCTTCTATCTACTTCATGCTAATCGAGATAAACATTAACAGAAATTGTATTATTACTTGCTTCCTTGTAAGTAGAAGGGAATACACTAGGATAAAGCGACAGTTAAATGTTTTAAAAACAATTAAAGTTCTCTTTTGTTTGCATGACCAGAATGGAAATGACTGAACAACTCTCTATTTGATAGTAACAAGGAATATCTCGGATTTGGTTAACCCTGCTAATCAAGTTTATGCATGAAGCGTGTGTTTCAACGAGCTCTTTATGTTCGTGTTGACAAAAGTCGTTCCCTGAAAACTGAAGACATACATTATGTTTGTGATATCTTAATAAAGTGTTAGTTACTTTTGAGAAAATGTTTGGATGTAAAACTCAAGTACCTAGTAGTATTTAACCGGCTTTTCGTTTTTGGGTTATACTTTCACACACACACACATACATATCGCGTATTTCTATTTTTTTACTCTCTCTACACGTACTATGTACATAGTATAGTGTGTAGAGGCGGTATTGTAATGCATCCAAACATTCGATAGCGAGATTTCACCGAAAATACATGTTTTAGGGCCCCCCTGTATACAAAAAAAAACATTTTTAGAAAAATGTTCGTGTGTGTGTCTCTATGGCCAGCATAGCCATAAAACGAAAACACCGTTAAATATCAAACTTGATATTTAAGTTTGGTATCTTCCAAGGATGCGACACGAGCATTTTCAAGAAAATACCCCAACTCAACTACCCTTTACTTGGAACATTTTTCGAAAATTTTCATTTTCTGAAAAATGGTGCTAACGTTTTGATTAAAATCTCTTATATTTAATATATTTTTATCACAAATGAAATGTATATCTTGGATTTTCTGGGAATAGCCTCTGAAGACTACTTTATTCTGGATGCATTTTACGGAATTTTGCATAACTGCTAAACCGCAAGAGATGGAGAAGAACTTACTACACAAAAACTATAGATCTGCCAAAACACACAATTTACGTGGAGTTGACCGTTTTTTACATATTCCGTGTTATTAGTTTCAGCTTTAAAATACTCATATTTTTCTAATTCGAGAATTTGTCAACTCCTGTCCTTATAAACAAAGCCACCTACTTCAGTCACAGATTTTAAAGCATTTGACTATCACTTTAACCACATTTCCCTTCTACTTACAAGGAAGCAAGAAATAATACCATTTTTGCTAACATTTTTTCTGGATTATCATGAAGTAAATAGAAGAATACACTTTTTAACAATAATTTTCTACAGAGATGTAGAGAAAGTAATGTGAATGGAACACATCAGACTTTTTTTTAGTAAAAGTTCGTGAAACACATATTTAGAGGCAAGTTTCGTTATCGAATTTTTGTGTGGAATCTAATACTTTGTGTCTGTACTCTACGTTTGTGGAAGAACGGTTATAGAAAGACATGTGATATACGTTCCGCCCCCTCGACACAGAGCTACAGCTGGACGCTATAAATCACGAGCTAAACCCCCAATTAATTTCCCATTTTGTTAGGACGGGTGCCTCCCGAAACTCCGGTAAATGATATTGCGGCAAGCAACAAAGTCGGGCGTGTCGCAGTTCAGTCTTTGCAACTTTTATCTTTCGAGTGAAGCAGTTCGTTCTGAAGTATTAGCGTTTAAAATGAAGTAGCTCATTGATAAAGCTTTATAATTAAAATTAATAGGCCCATTCGTAAAATATAGTTCATATAGACAACTTCGTTTATAAACCTCTATATTTTAAATAACAAAAATAATCTGATGTGTTCCATTCACATGACTTTCTCTATATCTCTGTAACAAATTATTGTTAATAAGTTTATTCTTTTATTTATTTCATGCTAAACGAGAAAAATTAACAGAAATAGTCTTATTTCTTGCTTTATTGTAAGTAGAAGCTTGATAAGGGAGTACCATAGGTTAAAGTGAAAGCTAAAAGCTGGTTGCTGAAGTTCGTTTGTTTGTATGGACACGAGTTGGCAAATTCCTGTATGAGAAAAGTATAAGTTCTTAAAGCTGAAACCAAAAACAAGGACTATCTCAAAAACGATCAACTCCACGAAAAAAATGTATATAGCATTAATTGTGTGTTTTAACGTGCTCTACATTTTTTGTGTGTCAAGTTTTTGTCCACCTGTTACGGTTTAGTAGTTCTGCAAAATTCATCCAGAATAAAGGAATCTTCATAGGCTACTCTCAGAAAATTCAAGATATACATTTTATTTGTGATAGAAATGGCTTTAATATGTGGGATTTTAATCAAAATCGTTAGAGCCATTTTTAAGAAAAACAAAATTATCGAAAATGTTTCCATGTAAAGGGTAGTTGGGGGGGGGGCGGTTCTTGAAAATCTTTTTTTCCTATCCTTAGAAGATACAAACTTAAATACCAAGTTTGGTATTTAACCACCTTTTCGTTTTTGAGCCATGCTGTTCACAGACACACACACACGAACCTGTTTCTGAAAATGCTTTTTTTGGACTTAGAGGCTCCTCAAACATGTATTTCCGGTGAAATATAGACATCAACTTTTTGGATGGAATACAATACTTCTCTGTCCCTATGTACATACGGGCTAGAGTTAGTAAACATTAAGTTCAAATGTTTAAGTCCGTTCACACAATATTTTAGATCATATGAACAAGTTCGTTTTTGAAGTACTCTGTTATATACAAAAGAAGTTCGTTCGTAAAATATTATAGTTCATATAAACAAATTCATTTATGAATTTTTAAATAGAAATGTTGCTTGATAAAATGCTATAGTTTATATAATGACGTTTGTTCGTAAGATAGATCGTGTAAGTACTTCGTCCATAAAAGATTATACTTCATATGAACAAGTTCGTTCATGAAGTATTCTTTTTTTAAATAAAGTTCGTTCATAACATATTATAGACTTCGTATAAATTAATCTTTTAAACAAAGAAGTTCCTTCATATAAAGACGTTCATGAACTGTTTTTTGTCTGTTAAATAAACAGAAAATGTCTCTTGTATATAAAGACATTCATTCAAAAGGATTGCCGTTTAAATAACGTAGTAGCTCGTTCATAGACTACCTTTATAGATCCATAAAGTACTTCTTTTAAATATTAATTAGTTCATTTTAAAAGGTTAAGGAATGTATCGCGTGTTCGTTCTGGAACACAATCCTGAAGTGGAAATATTCTATTCACTAAATATAAGCATTTCAATAATGAATTACACGAGGCTAAAACGACAGTCAAATGTTTTAAACGCTGGTTGCCATATGGTTGAAATCCGTTTCTACGCATGACCAGGAGTTTACAAATAAGTGTGAGAGAAAAGTTTAAGTACCTTAAATCTGAAACAATTAACAAATAATATCTCAGAAATAGTTTAATGTACGAAAAAACGTATATGACATGAATTGTGTAGTTTAACGAGATCTACATTTTTTGTGTAGTAAGTTTTTGGTTTACCAGTAGCGCAAAATTCATCTAGAACAAAGAGATCTTTGGAGACTGTTCCCAGAAAATTGAAAATTTACATTTTATTAACATGTAAATATCTTTAATATACGGTAGGTATTTTAATCAAAATTGTTAGCCATTTTTGAGAAAATCAAAATTTTCGAAACTTTTTCCATCTAAAAGGTAGTTTTCGGCGGGGGAATTTTTTTCAAAATCTTCGTGTCGCATCCTCAAAAGATGCTAAACTTAAACACCAAACTTGGTACTTTACCGACTTTTGAGTTAATATGTATTTCTGGCGAAATCTCGGTATCGAATTTTTGGATGGAATGCAATACCTTCTCTATACGCTATGTACATAATATGTGTAGAGAAAGTAAAATTTTATTCATATTTGAAGTGCAGCGATTAAAATGAGGTGTGGATGAGTTACAACAGAGCTGAGGCACTACCTGTAAAGAACGCAGCTGACCATTGCGAGAAACGTGGAATTAGAGTTTTGATCGAGTGCATTTGTTTGTTGTGGGATAATTGATTTTGTGAAGCGAGACTGCTGGGGGCGGGGAACAAGTTTCGATTGTCATTTGTAAAGTAAGGGCGCCCAACCTAACAAGAAGACCAATTAGCACTTCCTGACTTTATATTTACACATTTCCATACAAGCTCGGGGCCAGACAGCACGTTCAAATAACTTCAAGTGTTTCATATGCTGAATTTAAAAGTGTAATGAGTAACATACGCATCAGTATATGTACTTATAACGTAGAGTCGGACAGATGGCGCAACCTGGGGGTTGATTAGCTACTGTGCGTCACTAGAAAGTCTCTGATACTAACCTACGGTCTCTTCAATGACACAATTATTTGGGGGGGTACATAAAACATATATATCAGTGTGACACAGATATTACTAGCGCTGAACGAAAAATAACGCACAATAATTTTTTCTGTCTTGGTAAAGCAGCTGGAATGTTGCAACTTCACACAGATATAGCTTGAAGTTTTCACTATAGAGGGTAGTTTTTGTTTCATGTGCAGCTCTAGCGAGCGAAGCGTGAACTACGGAACAAAGATGGCCCGCATGCTTCTGTCGTCCATGTGTGAAGAGCAGAGAGGTGGGCATAAACTGACAGGGACATGCGTGGCATGTATTAATCCAAGAGCACCGTGTGTACCTTAGTGAATCGCCACGCTCCAAGAGGCCGGCAACAGCTGCGACCCCGCAGAATGTCAGAGGCCTTGAAGCGGTAATTTTAAACGACCGGCATGTGCAACTGCGAACCTTAGCAACAGTTCAGCATTTCCTATGCTGCAGTGTATGATATTGTTCATGACACGTTGAAATGTAAAGTTAGAGTTCGCTGGGTGCCTAAGAACCTGACAGACAACCACAAGGTCCAGCAAATGATAACAAGCTTGGACCACTTAACGCAAAAGGCATGACTTTCCGAAAGGAATCGTCACAGGTGATGAGTTGTGGACATACCACTACAAGTATGGAGTGGAAACATGCTGGTTCCCCAGTAAAGACTCAACCTGCCAGCAAAGTGACAGTGTTCTGATGTTTTATTGGTGGACATACCACTACAAGTATGGAGTGGAAACATGCTGGTTCCCCAGTAAAGGCTCAACCTGCTAGCAAAGTGACAGTGTTCTGGTGTTTTATTGGTGGACATACCACTACAAGTATGGAGTGGAAACATGCTGGTTCCCCAGTAAAGACTCAGCCTGCTAGTAAAGTGACAGTGTTCTGATGTTTTATTGGTGGACAAACCACTACAAGTATGGAGTGGAAACATGTTGGTTCCTCAGTAAAGTGACTCAATCTGCTAGCAAAGTGACAGTGTTCTGGTGTTTTATTGCTGGACATACCACTACAAGTATGGAGTGGAAACATGCTGGTTCCCCAGTAAAGACTCAACCTGCTAGCAAAGTGACAGTGTTCTGGTGTTTTATTGCTGGACATACCACTACAAGTATGGAGTGGAAACATGCTGGTTCCTCAGTAAAGTGACTCAATCTGCTAGCAAAGTGACAGTGTTCTGATGTTTTATTGGTGGACATACCACTACAAGTATGGAGTGGAAACATGCTGGTTCCCCAGTAAAGACTCAACCTGCTAGCAAAGTGACAGTGTTCTGTTGTTTTATTGGTGGACAAACCACTACAAGTATGGAGTGGAAACATGCTGGTTCCCCAGTAAAGACTCAATCTGCTAGCAAAGTGACAGTGTTCTGGTGTTTTATTGGTGGACAAACCACTACAAGTATGGAGTGGAAACATGTTGGTTCCTAGTAAAGATTCAACCTGCTAGTAAAGTGACAGTGTTCTGTTGTTTTATTGGTGGACAAACCACTACAAGTATGGAGTGGAAACATGCTGGTTCCCCAGTAAAGACTCAATCTGCTAGCAAAGTGACAGTGTTCTGATGTTTTATTGGTGGACAAACCACTACAAGTATGGAGTGGATCATGCTGGTTCCCCAGGAAAGACTCAACCTGCTAGCTAAGTGACAGTGTTCTGGTGTTTTATTGGTGGACATACCACTACAAGTATGGAGTGGAAACATGCTGGTTCCCCAGTAAAGACTCAATCTGCTAGCAAAGTGACAGTGTTCTGATGTTTTATTGGTGGACATACCACTACAAGTATGGAGTGGAAACATGCTGGTTCCCCAGTAAATACTCAACCTGCTAGCAAAGTGACAGTGTTCTGGTGTTTTGTTGGTGGACATACCACTACAAGTATGGAGTGGAAACATGCTGGTTCCCCAGTAAATACTCAACCTGCTAGCAAAGTGACAGTGTTCTGGTGTTTTATTGGTGGACATACCACTACAAGTATGGAGTGGAAACATGCTGGTTCCCCAGTAAAGACTCAACCTGCCAGCAAAGTGACAGTGTTCTGATGTTTTATTGGTGGACATACCACTACAAGTATGGAGTGGAAACATGCTGGTTCCTAGTAAAGACTCAACCTGCTAGCAAAGTGACAGTGTTCTGATGTTTTATTGGTGGACATACCACTACAAGTATGGAGTGGAAACATGCTGGTTCCTAGTAAAGACTCAATCTGCTAGCAAAGTGACAATGTTCTGGTGTTTTATTGGTGGACATACCACTACAAGTATGGAGTGGAAACATGCTGGTTCCTAGTAAAGACTCAACCTGCTAGTAAAGTGACAGTGTTCTGATGTTTTATTGGTGGACATACCACTACAAGTATGGAGTGGAAACATGCTGGTTCCTAGTAAAGACTCAATCTGCTAGCAAAGTGACAATGTTCTGGTGTTTTATTGGTGGACATACCACTACAAGTGTGGAGTGGAAACATGCTGGTTTCTAGTAAAGACTCAATCTGCTAGCAAAGTGACAATGTTCTGGTGTTTTATTGGTGGACATACCACTACAAGTATGGAGTGGAAACATGCTGGTTCCTAGTAAAGACTCAACCTGCTAGCAAAGTGACAATGTTCTGATGTTTTATTGGTGGACATACCACTACAAGTATGGAGTGGAAACATGCTGGTTCCCCAGTAAAGACTCAATCTGCTAGTAAAGTGACAGTGTTCTGATGTTTTATTGGTGGACATACCACTACAAGTATGGAGTGGAAACATGCTGGTTCCTAGTAAAGACTCAACCTGCCAGCAAAGTGACAGTGTTCTGGTGTTTTATTGCTGGACATACCACTACAAGTATGGAGTGGAAACATGCTGGTTCCTAGTAAAGACTCAACCTGCTAGCAAAGTGACAGTGTTCTGATGTTTTATTGGTGGACATACCACTACAAGTATAGATTGGAAACATGTTGGTTCCCCAGTAAAGATTCAATCTGCTAGCAAAGTGACAGTGTTCTGGTGTTTTATTGGTGGACATACCACTACAAGTATAGATTGGAAACATGTTGGTTCCCCAGTAAAGATTCAAACTGCTAGCAAAGTGACAGTGTTCTGATGTTTTATTGGTGGACATACCACTACAAGTATAGAGTGGAAACATGTTGGTTCCCGAGTAAAGACTCAACCTGCTAGCAAAGTGACAGTGTTCTGATGTTTTATTGGTGGACATACCATTACAAGTGTGGAGTGGAAACATGTTGGTTCCCGAGTAAAGACTCAATCTGCTAGCAAAGTGACAGTGTTCTGGTGTTTTATTGGTGGACATACCATTACAAGTGTGGAGTGGAAACATGCTGGTTCCCCAGTAAAGATTCAATCTGCTAGCAAAGTGACAGTGTTCTGGTGTTTTATTGGTGGACATACCACTACAAGTATGGAGTGGAAACATGCTGGTTCCCCAGTAAATACTCAACCTGCTAGCAAAGTGACAGTGTTCTGATGTTTTATTGGTGGACATACCATTACAAGTGTGGAGTGGAAACATGTTGGTTCCCGAGTAAAGATTCAATCTGCTAGCAAAGTGACAGTGTTCTGGTGTTTTATTGGTGGACATACCATTACAAGTGTGGAGTGGAAACATGCTGGTTCCCCAGTAAAGATTCAATCTGCTAGCAAAGTGACAGTGTTCTGGTGTTTTATTGGTGGACATACCACTACAAGTATGGAGTGGAAACATGCTGGTTCCCCAGTAAAGACTCAACCTGCTACCAAAGTGACAGTGTTCTGGTGTTTTATTGGTGGACATACCACTACAAGTATGGAGTGGAAACATGCTGGTTCCCCAGTAAAGACTCAATCTGCTAGCAAAGTGACAGCGTTCTGATGTTTTATTGGTGGACATACCACTACAAGTATGGAGTGGAAACATGCTGGTTTCTCAGGAAAGACTCAATCTGCTAGCAAAGTGACAGTGTTCTGATGTTTTATTGGTGGACATACCATTACAAGTGTGGAGTGGAAACATGTTGGTTCCCCAGTAAAGACTCAACCTGCCAGCAAAGTGACAGTGTTCTGGTTTTATTGGTGGACATACCACTACAAGTATGGAGTGGAAACATGTTGGTTCCCCAGTAAAGTCTCCACCTGCTAGTAAAGTGACAGTGTTCTGATGTTTTATTGGTGGACATACCACTACAAGTATGGAGTGGAAACATGTTGGTTCCCCAGTAAAGTCTCCACCTGCTAGTAAAGTGACAGTGTTCTGATGTTTTATTGGTGGACAAACCACTACACGCCCGCAAGTATGGAGTGGAAACATGCTGGTTCCCCAGTAAAGACTCCACCTGCTAGTAAAGTGACAGTGTTCTGATGTTTTATTGGTGGACAAACCACTACACGCCCGCAAGTATGGAGTGGAAACATGCTGGTTCCCCAGTAAAGACTCCACCTGCTAGTAAAGTGACAGTGTTCTGATGTTTTATTGGTGGACAAACCACTACAAGTATGGAGTGGAAACATGCTGGTTCCCCAGTAAAGAATCCAACTGCTAGTAAAGTGAAAGTGTTCTGTTGTTTTATTGGTGGACATACCACTACAAGTATAAAGTGGAAACATGCTGGTTCCCTAGTAAAGATTCAATCTGCTAGCAAAGTGACAGTGTTCAGATGTTTTATTGGTGGACATACCACTACAAGTATGGAGTGGAAACATGCTGGTTCCCCAGTAAATACTCAACCTGCTAGCAAAGTGACAATGTTCTGATGTTTTATTGGTGGACATACCACTACAAGTATGGAGTGGAAACATGCTGGTTCCCCAGTAAAGACTCAACCTGCTAGTAAAGTGACAGTGTTCTGGTGTTTTGTTGGTGGACATACCACTACAAGTATGGAGTGGAAACATGCTGGTTCCCCAGTAAAGACTCAACCTGCTAGCTAAGCGACAGTGTTCTGATGTTTTATTGGTGGACATACCACTACAAGTATGGAGTGGAAACATGCTGGTTCCTCAGTAAAGACTCAACCTGCTAGTAAAGTGACAGTGTTCTGATGTTTTATTGGTGGACATACCACTACAAGTATGGAGTGGAAACATGCTGGTTCCCCAGTAAAGACTCAACCTGCTAGTAAAGTGACAGTGTTCTGGTGTTTTGTTGGTGGACATACCACTACAAGTATGGAGTGGAAACATGCTGGTTCCCCAGTAAAGACTCAACCTGCTAGCAAAGTGACAGTGTTCTGATGTTTTATTGGTGGACATACCACTACAAGTATGGAGTGGAAACATGCTGGTTCCTCAGTAAAGACTCAACCTGCTAGCAAAGTGACAGTGTTCTGATGTTTTATTGGTGGACATACCACTACAAGTATGGAGTGGAAACATGCTGGTTCCCCAGTAAAGACTCAATCTGCTAGCAAAGTGACAGTGTTCTGATGTTTTATTGGTGGACATACCACTACAAGTATGGAGTGGAAACATGCTGGTTCCCCAGTAAAGACTCAACCTGCTAGCAAAGTGACAGTGTTCTGATGTTTTATTGGTGGACATACCACTACAAGTATGGAGTGGAAACATGCTGGTTCCTCAGTAAAGACTCAACCTGCTAGCAAAGTGACAGTGTTCTGATGTTTTATTGGTGGACATACCACTACAAGTATGGAGTGGAAGCATGCTGGTTCCCCAGTAAAGACTCCACCTGCTAGTAAAGTGACAGTGTTCTGTTGTTTTATTGGTGGACAAACCACTACAAGTATGGAGTGGAAACATGCTGGTTCCCCAGTAAAGACTCAATCTGCTAGCAAAGTGACAGTGTTCTGATGTTTTATTGGTGGACATACCACTACAAGTATGGAGTGGAAACATGCTGGTTCCCCAGTAAAGACTCAATCTGCTAGCAAAGTGACAGTGTTCTGGTGTTTTATTGGTGGACATACCACTACAAGTATGGAGTGGATCATGCTGGTTCCCCAGTAAAGACTCAATCTGCTAGCAAAGTGACAGTGTTCTGGTGTTTTATTGGTGGACATACCACTACAAGTATGGAGTGGAAACTTGCTGGTTCCCCAGTAAAGACTCAATCTGCTAGCAAAGTGACAGTGTTCTGATGTTTTATTGGTGGACATACCACATCAAGTATGGAGTGGAAACATGCTGGTTCCCCAGTAAAGACTCCACCTGCTAGTAAAGTGACAATGTTCTGATGTTTTATTGGTGGACAAACCACTACACGCCCGCAAGTATGGAGTGGAAACATGCTGGTTCTCCAGTAAAGACTCAATCTGCTAGCAAAGTGACAGTGTTCTGGTGTTTTATTGGTGGACATACCACTACAAGTATGGAGTGGAAACATGTTGGTTCCCCAGTAAAGACTCCACCTGCCAGCAAAGTGACAGTGTTCTGATGTTTTATTGGTGGACTGTGTATGTTGCAGCCTACATTAAAACGTTGGTGTCCTACTTGACAAGCACCACAACATTAATGCTGACGACATCAAAGTTCTTCATGTCAATGCTCGCCCCATGTTGCTGTTGTTGTTCGTCAGAAAATTACCAAATTTGGTTGCAAGGTGCTCCAGCATCCACCATATGGACCTTACGCCGTCGAACTGTCATCTGTTGGTCCCATCTAGGAATTGCTCCAACGCTTTGGGACAGATGTGAAAGTGAAATGAGCAGTTCGCAGATGCCTGTACTCCAGGGAAATGAACTTCTACCAACATGACATATTGAAACTGGTATCACGATAGGACAAGTGTGTTGAGAAAGTTGGTGATTCTGGCAAAAAGGTGTAATTTCATTTCTGGTTTTTGTTCTCTTTTTAACTATTAAAAGTTTTTGTAAAAATAATTATTGTGCGTTACTTTTCGATGCGCCCTCGTAAAACATATACGAGTTGCTCTGTTTTTATAAACTTCTCAAAGGCGAAGTTGTTAGTTGATATTGTTAATGTTTGTTTACGATATTCAAGCAAAGAGAACGGAATTTCAGTACCATCACATAGCGACCGGCTCTTATGAGATTGACTGTTCCCTAGATCTAGTATAATCCTTATACCTTTTTATCTACAGGATGTTTTATATAGAGCTGACACATTTCTTTAATTAATTGTTTCAAAACGTGTTATGCTAGCGACAACTTATTATACCTAAATTGTAGGGGAATTTTGGGAGATTATTTACCTCTATAGTAAATGTTCTCCATTCTGTGTAAGACACAACTCAACAAGTCGCACTGGAGGAGTCTGTTGTCAATAGCTTGAATCTCCTTTGTGATGTTATGCTTCAGATCGTCCAATGTCTGTGGACGTTTGGCATAAACCCTGTCTTTTAAGTAACCCCATAGAAAGAGGTCCGGCGATGTCAAATCCGGATATCTCGGTGGCCACATGTTCCTGGAAATTATCCGGTCGTCAAAATAACTTGCAATTAGGTTCATGGATTCATTTGATATATGGCATGTAGCGCCATCTTGCTGAAAATATCCTTGACTCAGCTCTACATCGTACTGCATTTTCACGTTAAACTATAAGAACAAAATGTCGAAACAGCTGCCAACAATGCAAATAGGAATAAAACAAACATCTGCACATCTAGTGACAAGGAATCGAAACTCCAGCACATTCCGCTTAATTTGGTGCTAAAATTAGGTCATTGAATGAATTTCCAACGGAATAATTAAAGAAAGAAATGTGTCAGTTGTACATAAATCACTGTGTGTAAGGAAATATGCAATAAAACCATTTATGCTAATACTCCGCTAACAAGGTTTTGTCCAGCAACATGTGGGTGTAATACATCAGCTTTTTACACTCTCATGGCTATCTACGGAGAAAAACATAACCGGCTTTTGTTTTTACACTCTGCAGACGATCAAGAAGAATACATTTTCTGCTCAACGCGTTCTTATAACTTTAATGAGTTCAAGTACAATATTTGAGTTAGTGTCACTTTTACCAGCTAATGTAACGCTTATAAGGCAGCGCCTGATTCAAGACAATTGTGTACATCGCCATGTAACGCTTATAAGGCAGCGCCTGATTCAAGACAATTGTGTACATCGCCATGTAACGCTTATAAGGCAGCGCCTGATTCAAGACAATTGTGTACATCGCTTGACTGTATTTTTACTTTCTCTGCAACTGTAGAGCAAGTATTGTGTTGTACCCAAAAAATACGATACTAACACTTCACTGCAAATACATGTTTTGGGTACAACTGAATCCAAAAAGAAGCAATTTTGGAAAAGATCTGTGGACAGCATAGTTCAAAAGCTAAAAGACCGTTAAATACCAAACTTGGTATCTTCCAAGGATGCAACACAAAGATTTTCAAGAAAATCCCCCACCCCCAACTACCCTTTACATGGAACGTTTTTCGATGATTTTCTCAAAAATGGTTCAAATGATTTTGATTAAAATATTGTATATTAAAGAAATTTACCTAACAAATAAAAATGTATATCTTGAATTTTCTGGAAATGGCCTATGAAGATTTCTTTATTCTGGATGTATTTTACATAACTGCTAAACCATAAGAAATGAAAAAAAACTTACCATACAAAAAATGTAGAGCACTATAAAGCACACAATTTATGTTATATACTTTTTTTTCGTGCAGTTGATCGTTTTTGAGATATTCCTTGTTTTTTGGTCTCAGCTTTGAAAAACTTATACTTTTCTCATACAGGAATTTGTCAACTGCTGTCCATACAAACAAAGGAACTTCAGTCACACAGCAACCAGCTTTTGACTATCACTTTAACCTATGGTACTCCCTTATTTTGCTTCTACCTACAAGGAAGCAAGTAATAAGACTCGATTAGCATGGAAGATAGAAGGATAAGAAACATGCAGAGAGGTAGAGAAAGTCATGTGAACACTTCACAGTGCAGTAACGCTACCGGCAAACATTGCAAGGCAACTTAAAATTGCGGTCAGACTATATTTACATAGAAAGTGGCGATCGTTATTCGAAGAAAATAGCAATCCTATACAAGTTTATGTCTGTACCTATAACAATTTCATATCATTAACAGCAAAACATCGAATATTTATTGTGCTTCATTTAAATATCGAGTGGGATCATGTTGTGTTTCCTTGCAGAATTCTCTCCACAAAAATATCATAGACGCCCTCCGTGGTAAAGTGGTTATCCTGTGTGTCTCTAATACCGAAAGATGCGGCTTCAAACCTGGTGGAGAGCAATAAACGTTTTCAATGTAAACACGAGAGATATCCAGAAAGTGACGTAAATAAGTAATAACGAAAGTCGTCAACGCAAAAGTTTATTTATAAAGTTGCACTACCTTACTCTATTTCTCAACGTAATCTCCATTCTGTGAAGACATTTACTGTCACGTGGTACCGGTTTTTCAATGTTATACTTTTCCGGCAGCAAAGAACGTTTTAACGCACAAAATGTTCGGGCAATCGAACGTTACAGACAAATAACGCAAGTGTATAGTGATAATGCAATGAACGAGTCTTCAGTGAGGAAATGACATATAATTTACGACTAATCAAGGAAGAACATAACAGTGTGTACGATAAAGACCGTTCATCAATCGTTATGGACCAGTTGAAAGTAAATGTTGATAAAAGAATTCAGAAAAACCGGTGTTTCACTTTGGACAGCGTACATGACTTTTTGGTTGGAAAAGATTTGCCAGCCATGAAGACCTCAACATGTTGGCTCAGATGTTTAGCGGTGGAAGAGTGTACCACGTGACAATAAATACCTTGATAGCAATGACGTTGACAAATAGAGTAAGAGTAACTTTTTGGGTTGAAAAGATTTGCCAGCCATGAAGACCTCAACATGTTGGCTCAGATGTTTAGCGGTGGAAGAGTGTACCACGTGACAATAAATACCTTGATAGCAATGACGTTGACAAACAGAGTAAGGTACTGTAACTTTGTAAATAAAGTTCTTTTTTTAATTGTATTGTTGGCAGATCATCATGTACGCTATACAGACAATAGATAACAAAAACATTAAATACACTAACATTTAAGGTTGACCATGTTGGTTCCTCTAACATAAACAGAAATAGATTATTGCTACAGAAATGATAATATAACTTTACAAATAAACGTTACGATTGACTGAAAGTAAAAGTAATAACAATAATTAATTAAAAATGAAACTACAAGATTATGAGATTTATGAATAATCATTAACAGGAGTCCTCTGTGTCAGTGGTTAAGAAATGTTTAGTGTGGTTTTGATGTGCAGGTTAAATGGTTGAGCACCAGTAACGTTGTTGAGGAAAGTCTTGGAGAGGTGTTTTGTTGAAGCTGGCTATTTCTTACAAACGTGGAATGATCCTGTATTGTTGCCAAAGAGCTCTGTGTTAAGAGATGTTTAGTGTGGTTTTGATGTGCAGGTTAAATGGTTGAACACCAGTAACGTTGTTGAGGAAAGTCTTGGAGAGGTGTTTTGTTGAAGCTGGCTATTTCTTACAAACGTGGAATGATCCTGTATTGTTGCCAAAGAGCGTGATTGCTCTGTGTTAAGAGATGTTTAGTGTGGTTTTGATGTGCAGGTTAAATGGTTGAGCACCAGTAACGTTGTTGAGGAAAGTCTTGGAGAGGTGTTTTGTTGAAGCTGGCTATTCCTTACAAACGTGGAATGATCCTGTATTGTTGCCAAAGGGTGTGATTGCTCTGTGTTAACAAATGTTTAGTGTGGTTTTGATGTGCAGGTTAAATGGTTGAGCACCAGTAACGTTGTTGAGGAAAGTCTTGGAGAGGTGTTTTGTTGAAGCTGGCTATTTCTTACAAACGTGGAATGATCCTGTATTGTTGCCAAAGGGTGTCATTGCTCTGTGTTAAGAAATGCTTAGTGTGGTTTTGATGTGCAGGTTAAATGGTTGAGCACCAGTAACGTTGTTGAGGAAAGTCTTGGAGAGGTGTTTCATAATAAAGTGTTCTACTGGAAGTTGGTGGTGAAGCAAACAAAGTTTTGTGTTGATAACTTCCCTTCTTGTTTAGTTGTGTCACTTGCTGGATAACCTCGTATTATAATGTGATGCTCACAACAACAGCACCACACGGTGAGACAAAGCTCCATTTAGTTTTCACATGGAGCTTATTGTAAAAATCTCATACGTTTCATTCACATCGCTTTCTCTACCTCTTCTCCAAACAAACTTTTCTCTCAAGGTATTATTCTTTTGCATATATCAAAGTAAGCATTAACAGAAATTGTCTTATTACTTGCTTCCTTGTAAGTAGAAGGGAATACTCTAGGATAAAGTGATAGTCAAATGTTTTAAAAACTGTTTACTATCGGATTGAAATTCGTTTCTTTGTATGACCAGGAGTTGAAGGTTCCCGTATGAGAAAACTTTTAAGTATTTTAAATTTAAAAACAATAACAAGGAATATCCAAAAAAAATGCTCAACTCTACGAAAAAATATCTGATGTGTTCCACTTACATGACTTTCTCTATATCTCTGCAACAAACTATCGTTAAACATCTTATGCTTATGTTTCTTCATGCTAATCGAGATAAACATTAGCAGAAATAGTCTTATTACTTGCTTCCTTGTAAGTAGAAGTGAAATAAGAGAGTACCATAGGCTAAATTGACAGTCAAAAGCTGGTTGCTATGTGAATGAAGTTCCTTTGTTTGTATGGGCAGCAGTTGACAAACTCCAGTATGAGAAAAGTATATTTTTATAGCTGAAACCAAAAACAAGGAATATCTCAAAAACAATCAACTCCGCGAAAAAAATGTATGTATCATTACTTGTGTGCTTGAAAGTGCTCTACATTTGTTGTGTGGTAAGTTTTTGTGCATCTCTTACGGTTTAGCAGTTATGAAAAATTCCGTAAAATTGACCCAGAATAAGGTAGTCTTCAGAGGCTATTCCCAGAAAATTCAAAATATAAATTGTAATTGTCAGGTAAATATCTTTAATATAAGATATTTTAATCAAAATCGTTAGAACCATTTTTGAGATCATTTGTCGATGTAAAGGGTAGTTTGGCATGATGGTAATTTTCCTCAAAATCTTTGTGTAGCATTTTTGGATACTTAAATTCCATGTTTGTTATTGAGCTATTGTGTTCACACACACAAACACGGACCTTTTATAAAATACCTTTTGTTTTGTATACATGGCACCCTAAAGCATGTTTTTCCGGTGAAATCTCGGCATTGGATCTAATAGCTTCTCTATACATTATGTACGTGTAGAGAAAGTAAACATTTTCTCATGAGTCTCAAATTGATTAAATGTCTATTACTGCAGGAAAACTTGTGATAAAGTATTTATTATTATTTTTATGGATTAATAGAAATATATGCTTGTTTTCAGTTATTTAGGAAATTACGGTAAACAAATCGAACTGATTGGTTGAAATCTGCACCGCAAGGATCCTTATGAACACTTACAAGACTTTGACAATGCATTTAGAGAAACACCATTTTAATATTTGCAGTGTCAGTTTTACTTTCTCTATACGTGTAAACAGAAGATATTGTATTGCACCCAAAAATTCAATACCAAGACTTCACCTCAAATACATGTTTTGAGATCCTTTGAATAAAAAAAAAGCATTTTTAGAAAAATGTCCATGTGCCTGTCTGTATGTATGTAGGTCACATAGCTCAAAATGAAAAATACTATTAAATACCAAACTTGGTATTTAAGCTTGCTATCTTCAAAAGATGTGACACGAAGATTTTCAAGAAAATTCCCCCAACAAAATCTACCCTTTACATGCAAAGGTTTTCGCAAATTTTGATTTTCTCAAAATGTTTATTAAAATTACATATTATAAAACTATAAAATGTGTATCTTGAAATTCCTGGGAGTAGCATCTGAAGACCTCTTTTTTTCTGGGTGAGTTGTACCGACATTTGTAAACCGTAAGAAAAAGACAAAACCTTAGTGCATAAAAAGTAGATCTGGTCAAAACCACAATTTATGTCATTTACATTTTTGTTGGGAGGTAATGTTTCCGAGATATTCCTTGTTATAGCTTTCAATTGTAACGTACTTACACCTACTTATTTCAGACAGGAAGTGTCCGTTTTTCTTTTGTTCTACTCCTGGCAAAGCAAAGAAGCGATTTGAAACGACAGCGTTTAAAACATTTGACTATCACTTTAACATAGCACATTCCTTTAGTTGCCTTCTACTTATAAGGAACTAAGTAATAAGAACATTCTGCTAATGTTTATCTCGATTAGCATTGTGTGGAAAGAAGAATTTTGTAGAGCAGCTAGAGAAAGTCATGTGAGTGTAACACATCAATTTTTTAAATATTTGACTACTACTTCACGTTAATAAAGTTTATGAAGATATTTCATAAATAATAAAATATTAACGTCTGGAAATGTCCTAACATATGTTGGATATGTTGACAACATAAAAACACGATGCTATCTAGTTAACATATTATGTTGTTTCATAAATTGTTAAAATCAATTAACTGCGTTGCGGTGAGCTGACGTGAGCTACTCTATTTATTATTCTCGTTACCGGGAAGCTTTGCAAAATGCCCGGCAGCGGCGCTGCAAGAGTTATGGCAACTCATTATACAGGCATTTGTTAACGTGTCCGCCTTTGTTACTCACGGATATGTATACAACAATATTATCTTCTTCCTGTTCCATTATAACCAACAATTCGTCATTTAGAGTAAAACACGCACCAACTTTTAGTACAAAATTATCCTTGTAGGATACTAACTGCGAAATTATAAATATCTCTGTTTTTACTTTCTCTACAGGTACTTTGTACATAGTGCATAGAGAAGGTATTCAATTCCACCCAAAAATTCAATAGCAACATTTCACCGGAAATAGAATCACCCTTTATAGAAAAAGCCTTTTTCGGAAAAGGTCCGTGTGTGTGTGTCTGTAAACACGATAAAACCAAAAGAAGGTAAAGTACCAAACTTGGCAATTAAATGTAATATCTTCCAGGCATGCAACACGAAAATTTTCAGAAAAATCCCGTCATCCCAAACTAAATTGAAAAAAAATTCGAAATTTTTTGTTTTTTCAAAAATGGCTCTAATGATTTTGATTAAAATCGCGTATATGAAACATATTTACATGACAAAGAAAATGTATATCTTGAGTTTTCTGGGCATAGACTCTAAAGACCTTTTCACTCTGGATGAAATATGCTCAAGTTTGCTTAACTGCAAAATTGTAAGAGATAGACAAAAGCTTACTGCACAAAAATGTAGATCTTGTTAAAACTCACATTTTTTGTCCTTTATATTTTTGTTGTGGAGGTCATCGTTTCCGAGATATTCCTTGTGATTTGTTTCAAATTTCAAATACCTAGACTTTCCTCAGACAGATATCAACCGTTTTTCTTTTGTTCAAGCCAATTTCAACGACAATCGCATAACGACAGCTTTTAAAACAGTTGACTATCACTTTAGCATAGCACATTCCTTTAGTTGCCTTCTACTTATAAGGAACTAATTAATAAGAACATTCTGCTAATGTTTATCTCGATTAGCATTGTGTAGAAAGAAGAATAATCGTTTGTAAGAAGTTTGTGTATAGAACAATTAGAGAAAGTCATGTGAGTGGAATATATAAGATTTGTTGTATCTTTATTTAGTCTAAAATATAAAATGAATCCGCTATTGATTTTATTAGGTCAGAATTATATTATATTCCGTACTAAGAACTGTAAGTTATACTTATCAGGTTGAGAATGTATATTGGGAATACGAGATCTGATAAGTAACTTACAGTTCCTGGTTAATAGCTAATTACTTTTTGAAATACTTGACAAAACTGTAAGAAATACAGTAATATATCAAAATTACTTTTCAGTATTTTATTGAACATTAAGAACAAATCTGATGTGTTACACTCACATGACTCTCTGTAACAAATTATTGTTACATTAGGCTTAAACGATACTAAAATCTTCTAAAAACTGATTGCCATGTGGACGAAATCCGTTTCTTTGCATTGTCAGGTGTTGACAAATTCCTGTATATAAAACTGAAACATGTAACAAGGAATATCTTAAAAATAGCCAACTTAACGAATAAAATGTATATGACATAAATTGTGTGTTTCAATGACATCTACGTATTTTGTGAGCAAGTTTTGTCATGTAAATATCTTCTTACATTACCAAAAATGTGTTCACAATGAATAACTTACATATCAATATTTGAGGTATATTTTGTTCCTGTTTGCTGAAAATTAGAGCGAATCTGACAAGCATTAATTACTTGACAATTAACTCGCCGGCTGCTCTATTTGCAATTTTATGGAACTTTTCCACATCGGCGGTTTCGGTGCGCTTCGAACAAAAGACGGGCGAGCACATTCACTTGTTGTCGTCTGTGATTTATGTTGCGAGGCAGCAGGTGTGTGGTTCGTGACGTCACTACATCCTCCTTCAGGTGCCGTTCCATACCAATGTTATTAGAACGTAATTTAGAACAAAAACGGCTATAAATTTTGTTAGCTGTTATATTTACATAGGAAATGAGGCGCCTCTAGCGGCGCTATTGGCAACCTGGCTGCTTCAGAGAGAGATCAGATTGGAAATGGCTTGTGGTTGATGAAGCAGCATATTCGCTACATTTTTGACATGAACATGCCTTGTGTGGGTTAAATAACATTTTGTGTTGTTAAATGTTCAATTAATGTTCGGTAAATTTACACTGTAGCTTTTAAACCAGTATAATGATCAATGCGTATATGGTGTTTGGTTATAGTTTCTCGAATAGCAGAAGCAAAAAAACAAGGAAAGGAAAATGTGTTTCAATACATAGGTTAATGTGTTTCTTTTTACTTTCTCTACACGTACTATACATAGTGTAAAGAGAAGGTATTGTAATGCACCCAACAATTACGTACCGAGTTTTCACCAGAAATACGTGTTTTGGGAATCCCCGAATAAAAAAAAAAGCATTTTCAGAAAAACGTCCGTGTCTGTCTGTGCGTGTGGGCAGCATAGCTCAAAAACGAAAAGTCCGTTAAAAATCAAACTTGGTATTTAGGTTTGGTATCTTCTAAGGATGTGACACGAAGATTTTCAAGAAAATCTCTCCAACCCTTTACATGGAACTTTTTTTCGCAAGTTTTTATTTTATAAAAAATGGCTATAACAATTTTGATTAAAATATCGTATATTAAAGAACTTTACATGACAAATAAAATGTATATCTTGAATTTTCAAGAAATGGCCTCTGAAGACTACTTTATTCTGGATGAATTTTACAGAATTTTGCATTACTGTTAATCGAAAAAACAAAAAATAGAAATAGTCTTATTGCTTGCTTCCTTGTAAGTAGAAGCGAAATAAGGGAGTACCATAGGTTAAAGTGATAGTCAAAAGCTGGTTGTTATGTGACTGAAGTTCCTTTGTTTGTATGAACACGAGTTGACAAATTCCTGTATAAGAAAAGTTTAAGTTTTTTACTTTCTCTAGCCCATATGTACAATGTACATAGGGATAGAGAAGATATTGTAATGCACCCAAATATTCGATACCGGGATTTCACCGGAAATATGTTTTGGGGTTCCCTGAGTCCGAAAATAGCAATTTTAAAAAAAAAGGTCCGTTTGTGTGTGTGTGTGTGTATTGGTATCTAGGTTTAGTATCTTCCAAGGATACGACACGAAGATTTTCAAAAAAATTCCCCCACCACAAACTACCCTTTACATGGAAAAAATTTCGAACTTTTTGAATTTCTTAAAAATGGCTCTAACGATTTTGATTAAAATCCCGTATATTAAAGCTATTTATGTCCGAAGTAAAATGTATATCTTGAATTTTTTGGCAATAGCCTCTGAATACCTCTTTATTCTGCATGAATTTTGCTGAATTTTGCTTAACTGCTAAACCGTAAGAGACAGAAAAAAACGTACTGCACAAAAAACGTATCTCATGACAAAACACACAATTTTTGTCCTTTACGTTTTTGATGTGGAGGTAACCGTTTTCGAGATATTCCTTGTTATTGGTTTCAATTGTGAAGTACTTAAAACTTTTCTCACACAGGAAGTGTATGTTTTTCTTTTGTTCTACTCCTGCCCAAGCAAAGAAGTGATTTGCAATGACAATCGCATAACGAAAGCTTTTAAAACATTTGACAATCATTTTAGCATAGTGCATTCCCTTATTCCCTTCTACTTATAAGGAACTAAGTAATAACATTCTGCTAACATTTATCTTGTTTAGCATTGTGTACAAAGAAGAATGCTCTTTTGTAGGAGCTTTATAGAGCAGCTAGAGAAAGTCATGTGAATGTAACACATTAGATTTTTTAAAGTTGAAACCAGAAACAAGGAATTTCTTAAAACTAATCAACTCAACGTATATGATATAAAGTGTGTGTTTTAATGTGCTCTACATTTTTTGCGTGATGTTTGTCTATCTCTTATAGTAAGTTATGCAAACTTCAATAAGAATCATTCCGAATAAAGAGGTCTTTAGAGGCTATAGATTTTATTTGGCAGATAAATATCTTAAATATAAGAGATTTTATTCAAAATCATTAGTCATTTTTAAGAAAATCGAAATTTTGGAAAAAAATTTCCGAGTAAAGAGTGGTTAGGGGTGGAGGATTCCCTTGAAAATCTTCGTGTCGCATCCTTGGAAGTCACCAAACTTAAATACCAAGTTTGGTATTTAACTGTGTTTTCATTTTTGAGATATGCTGTCCACAGATACACACGGATATTTTTCTATTTTTTTTTTTTGCATTCAGAGGGTCTCAAAACATGTATTTGCGGTGAAATCTCGATATGGAATGTTTGTGTGCATTACAATACCTTGTGTATACAGTAAAACATGAGTTACAGAGGTGTAGAGAAAGTGATGTGAATGTTCGATAGTACTTTTACTTTTGCTGCTGGAGAAGTTTCCCAGGAGACGCCCGTCTCTTCTCGTGAACACCGCCTTCTTACGATTGCACAGAGCGTTTCTCAAAGTGTGGGTCGCGACCCCATTACTACAGCCTTGCTACAATAACAATCGATGGTGTATCATCAGCGAAATATCGGCGCTTTTAAACAAACAGCCATCTTTACTCTGTCGGTAAGTAGGGGAACCATTGTATTATATCCAAAACTGCGATGTGGTTCCATTCCCATGACTTTTTACTTTCTCTAGCTCCCATGTACATAAGTAGAGGCAAGTATTGTATTCAACCCAAAAATTGTAAATGGCGTGTTATTTATGACCGCTCTTTAACTGCTGTAGTTGTCAGCGTCCAATTCTATACTGGGCGTCAAAGATCGCTTAATTTTGCTCTTCGACACGGGACCACTTTACTTCCCTTAAGAAGGAAGCCATGCTAAGGATTTTTACGCCCGAAAAAATTCATCTCTTCCGCCGGATTTGAACCCGCGACCTTGGGTATATGAAGCTAGCATGGTAACCATTACACCACGGAGGGCGAATCAAAAATTCGATGTCGAGATTTCACCAGATATACATGTTTTAGGACCCCCTGAATCCAAAAAAAGCATTATCACAAACAGGTCCGTGTGTGTGTGTGTGTGTCTGTGTATCCTTGGACAGCAGAGCTCAAAAACGAAAAGACCGTAAAATACCAAACTTGGTATTTAAGTTTGGTATCTTCCAAGGATGCGACACAAAGATTCTCAAGAAAATCCCCCACCCCTAACTACCCTTTACATGGAAAATTTTAAAAAAATGTTTTTATTTAAAATGGCTCTAACGGTTTTGATTAAAAATTCACATATTAAAGCCACTTCTATCACAAATAAAATGTATTTCTTGAATTTTCTGGGAATAGGTTCTAAAGCGCTGTTTATTGATGATGAATTTTGCTTAAGTTGGCATAACTAGTAAACCGCAAGAGATAGGCAAAAGTTACTATACAAAAAATGTTCATCTCGTTGAAATACACAAGTTATCTCATATACATTTTTTTCGTGGACCTTACCGTTTTCGAGGATTCCATGTTATTAATTTAAACTATGAAATACTTATTCTTTTCTCAGACAGAAGTGTGCGTGTTTCTTTTGTTCTACTCCTGGCCAAGGAAAGAAGAGATTTGCAATTACAACCGCATAGCGATAGCTTTTAAAACATTTGACTATCACTTTAGCCTAGTGCATTCTCTTAGTTCCAGTCTACTTTAGTGATAAAATTCTGTTAATGTTTATCTCGATTAGCATGGTGTTGAAAGAACAATTGTCTTTTATAAGAAGTTTGTTTGTAGAGTAGCCAGAGAAAATCATGTGAGTGTAATACATAAGATTTTTCTACCTATTCTGCAACAAGGTATTGTTATAAAACTTATTCTTATATCTACGTATTGCTAAAAGAGATAAACATTAGCAGAAATTCCGTAAGTAGAGTCAGACTGAAAAATTGAAGGCCATAGCCGAGATTTGAAGCACGGACCATGGTAACATGACAACTGACTCGCATGTTTCCGGTAAACATTCACAGACACAAACAGACACACAGACGGACACAGACACACAAAGACACACAGAAACACAAACAGACACAGACATACACAGACACACACAGAAACATAAACACACACATTAACAGAAACACAGACAGACACACACAGAAACTCAAACACACACAGACACATAGAAACACAAACACACAGAAACACAAACAGACACAGAAACACAAACACACAGAAACGCAAACACACAGAGACATAGATACACACACAGAAACACAAACAGACACAGACATACAGAAACACACAGACACATAGAAACACAGAAACACACATAGACACATAGAAACACAGAAACACACATAGACACACAGAAACACAGACACACACACAAAAACACAGAAACGCACACATATACACAGAAACACACAGACACGACCAGAAACACACAGACACACAGAAACACACACAGACACACAGAAACACACACAGACACACAGAAACACACACATACACAAAGAAACAGATACACAGAAATACATACAGACACACAGAAACATATACAGACACACAGAAACACACGCAGACACACAGGAACACACACAGACACAAAGAAACAGACACAAACAAACAGACACAAACACACAGACACAGTCACACACAGACCCACAGACACAGAGACACAGAAACACACATAGACACACACATAGACACACACAGACCTACAGACACAGACACACACAGACACACACATAGACACACACAGACCTACAGACACAGACACACACAGAAACACACAGACCTACAGACACAGAGACACAGAAACACACATAGACACACACAGACACACACAGACACACACAGACCTACAGACACAGACACACACAGACACACACAGACCTACAGACACAGAGACACAGAAACACACATAGACACACACAGACACACACAGACACACACAGACCTACAGACACAGACACACATAGACACACACAGACCTACAGACACAGACACACACAGAAACACACAGAGACACACATAGACACACACAGACCTACAGACACAGACACACGCAGACACACACAGACCTACAGACACAGAGACACAGAAACACACATAGACACACACATAGACACACACAGACCTACAGACACAGACACACACAGACACACACAGACCCACAGACACAGAGACACACACAGACCTACAGACACAGAGACACACAGACACACACAGACCCACAGACACAGAGACACACATAGACACACACAGACCTACAGACACAGACACACACAGACACACACAGACCTACAGACACAGAGACACACACAGACCTACAGACACAGAGACACACACAGACCTACAGACACAGAGACACACACAGACCTAGAGACACAGAAACACACACAGACACACACAGATACACACAGACCTACAGACACAGACACACACAGACACACACAGACCTACAGACACAGAGACACACAGACACACACAGACCCACAGACACAGAGACACACATAGACACACACAGACCTACAGACACAGACACATACAGACACACACAGACCTACAGACACAGAGACACACAGACACACACAGACCCACAGACACAGAGACACACACAGACACACACAGACCTACAGACACAGACACATACAGACACACACAGACCTACAGACACAGAGACACACACAGACACACACAGACCTACAGACACAGACACATACAGACACACACAGACCTACAGACACAGAGACACACACAGACCTAGAGACACAGAAACACACACAGACACACACAGATACACACAGACCTACAGACACAGACACACACAGACACACACAGACCTACAGACACAGAGACACACACAGACCTAGAGACACAGAAACACACACAGACACACACAGATACACACAGACCTTCAGACACAGACACACAGAACAAACACACAGACACACAGACACAGAGACACAGAAACACACATAGACACACATAGACACACACAGAAACACATATAGACACACACAAACACACACATAGAAACACACAGCCACACACAGACCTACAGACACAGACACACACAGACACACACAGCCACACACAGCCACACACAGCCACACACAGACACACACAGAAACACACATAGACACACACAAACACACACATAGAAACACACAGCCACACACAGACCTACAGACACAGACACACACAGCCACACACACCTACATACACAGAGACACACAGCCACACACAGACACACACAGAAACACACAGACCTACAGACACAGACACACACACCTACAGACACAGAGACACACAGCCACACACAGACCTAGAGACACAGAAACACCCACAGACACACACAGACCTTCAGACACAGACACACAGAACAAACACACAGACAGTCACACACAGACCCACAGACACAGAGACACAGAAACACACATAGACACACATAGACACACACAGAAACACACATAGACACACACAAACACACACATAGAAACACACAGCCACACACAGACCTACAGACACACAAACACACAGCCACACACAGACCTACAGACACAGAGACACACAGCCACACACAGACCTAGAGACACAGAAACACACACAGACACACACAGATACACACAGACCTTCAGACACAGACACACAGAACAAACACACAGACACACAGACACAGAGACACAGAAACACACATAGACACACATAGACACACATAGACACACACATAGACACACACAGACACACACAGACCTTCAGACACAGACACACAGAACAAACACACAGACAGTCACACACAGACCCACAGACACAGAGACACAGAAACACACATAGACACACACAAACACACAGCCACACACAGACCTACAGACACAGAGACACACAGCCACACACAGACCTAGAGACACAGAAACACACACAGACACACACAGATACACACAGACCTTCAGACACAGACACACAGAACAAACACACAGACAGTCACACACAGACCCACAGACACAGAGACACACATAGACACACACATAGAAACATACAGCCACACACAGACCCACAGACACAAAGACACAGAAACACACATAGAAACACACAGCCACACACAGACCTACAGACACACGGACTTTTAGAACATTTTGGATATAACCTACGTACTAAAAGAGGGAAAAAAAGTAAAAATATCAAACTAAATATTTTAAGTTCAGTATTTTCAAACAATGCAGCAGGACGATTTTCAAGAAAATCCGGCATCTCAAAATACCCTTTACTCTGAAACTGCTATGAGGTATTTTATTTCCCCAAAAACGGCTCCAGCAATGTTAATTAAAAAAATACTATCTAAGATATTTTTATGAGAATTGAAATTGATATCTTGTGGGAATTGCCTCTCAGCTCCACTTCCTTAATGACAGACCGTGAAAGAACCACAAAAGCTATATCTCGTTAAAACACACAATTTATTTCAAATACATTTTTTTGGAAGTGACGCTTATCGAGATATTTCTTGTTAGCCATTAAAATGTGACAATAGTTTTCTCTTGTGGGTAGTCGTGATTTGCTTTTGTTTCCTTTTTCCTGATCGTGCAAATAGATCGGAATTTCAAAGCGACACATAGCGCCGAGCTCTTAAAACATTTTACTGCCGATTTACTCAACAGGTTTCCCTTATTTCGCACGAACCTACAATGAAATATATAATATAATTATTTCTGGAATGTTTATCTCCAAGCGGATAGAAGAATAACTTTTGTTACAGAAAAGCTCATGTCAATGGGACACAAATTTCCTAGATATTTGTGTATTAAGTTGGTAGCACTTACACAACTCCAGCTCAGGGAGGTAAGTGTGCATTACAGCGTATAACAACTAAATTACTAACAAATAACCAATTAGTATTTATAAAGAAGGTAACAACTTGCAATGGGAACCATTTATACTTTCTCTACACGTATTATCTTCATAATGTATAGAGAAGGTATTGTAATGCACCCAAAAATTCAACACCCTGATTTCACCAGAAATATATTTTGGGACCTACTGAATAAAAAAAAAAAAGGTTTTTAGGAAAAGGTCCGTGTGTGTCTGTGGGCAGCATAGCTCAAAAACAAAAAGTCCGTTAAATACCAAACTTGGTATTTAAGTTCACTATCTTCCGAGGATTTTCAAGAAAATCCCACACCCCAAGTACCCTTAACATAGAAACATTTTCAAAAAATTTTATTTTCTCATAAGTCGCTTCATCGATTTTGATTAAAATGTCGTATATTAAAGATATTTACCTGACAAAAAAAATGTATAACTTGAATTTTCTGGGAATAGCCTCTGAAGCCATCTTTATTCTGGTTAAGTTTTGCATAATGGTTAAATTGTAAGAGTTAGACAAAAACGTATTAAACAAAAACTGTAGATGTCGTTATAACAAACAATTTATGTAATGCACGTTTTGTTCGTGGAGTTTTCGAGAAATTCCCTGTTCTTGGTTTCAGTTTTAAAATACTTGAATTTTTCTCATGTGGGAACTTGTCAACTCTTGGCAAGAAACGGAGCTCAGTCCCATTTTAAAACATTTGACTATCACTTTATCCTAGTGTATTCACTTCTACTTAAAAGGAAGCAAGTAATAAAACAATTTCTGTTAATGTTTATCTCGATTAGCAGCAAGTAGATAGAACAACAAAGTTTTGTAAGAAACATTTGTACAAGAGTGAGTAGAGAAAGTCACGGAAGTGCAACTCATGTGATTGTTTTAGTATTACTTTGTTTTTGCATAGTGAAGATGGGACGTTAATCGTGTCCGCCATGACAGCAGTCGTGACCTCAGGAATTGAACTGATAGAGCTCTTGTAGCCTTCCCTCCTCATGTCATAATACTTGCTCAAAATCTCATGTCTTCCATTTCTACAAGAGAAATAAACTAGACTAAGAGAAACGTCAAATCTTCTCATGTGGTTTCCATGCCCGGCCAGAAGTTGACAAATTCCCGAATGAGGAAACCAATAACAAGGAATATCTCGAAAACAGTCAACTGCACGAAAAAAACGTATACTACATAAATTGTATGTTTTAACGAAATCTACATTTTTGTGTAGTACGTTTTTGTCTATCTCTTACAGTTTGCCAGTTACACAAAAGTCATCCAAAATAAAGAGGTCTTCATAGACTATTCCCAAAAAATTCAAGATAAGCATTTTATTTGTCTTGTAAATATAGGTACTAATATATCTGCCCCTATTTAATTAAAATCCTTAGAGTCATTTTTGAGAAAATCAAAATTTTCGAAAAGTATTCCAAGTAAAGGGTAGTTTGGGGGGGATAGGTTTTTCCTCACAATCTTAGTGTCACATTCTTGGAAGATACTAAACTTAAATACCAAGTTCGGTATTTTTCGGACTCTTAGTTTTTGAGTTATCGTTGTCACAGACATACGGATACACACGGACCTTTTTCTAAAAATCCGTTTTACTTTCTCTAGCGCACATGTGCAATGTACATAGTGGATAGAGAAGGTATTGTAATGCATCCAAAAATGCTATACCGAGATTTACCGGAAATAAATGTTCTGCGGTTTCCTGGGTCCAGAAAAAAAAATTAGAAAAAGGAGCGCTTGTGTGTGTCTATGGACAGCATAGACCAAAAACTAAAAGACCATGAAATACCAAACTTGCTATTTTAAAGGATGCGACTTACAATAACGCAAGTGTGACTAACTAATGCAACAGGTTTCATAGATTCGGTATTTCTATGTGAATGCTATTTTAAACACGAATAATTCACCCTCTACCACCGCACAATGTGTTCAGTCGCATGAACTTTTCAGCAAACAAGCTCTTCTTACAAATCATTATTCATCTGCTTCATTAACAGAAATTGTCTTGTTACTTGCTTCCTTGTGAGTACAAGGCAATGCAGTGATAGTCAAATGTTTTAAAATGTGGTTGCCATGGGTCTGAAAGCCGATTTTTGCGTGGCCAGGAGCTGCCAAGCTCCCGTATGAGAAACATTTTAAGAAATCAATTACAATAAATATCTCGAAAATGGTCAAGTCAATGAAAAACTGTATCTCACATAAATTGTGCGTTTTAAGGAGATCTACATTTCTTGTTTTTAAGATTTTATCTATCTCTTACGGTTTACTGGCTAGCCATGTAAATATATTTAATACACGGCATTTTAATTAAAATCGTTAGAACCATTTTTAAGAAAATCAAAATACCGTAAACTTTTCCATGTAAAGGGTAGTTTGGGCCGGGGGTAGGGTTTAAAAATGTTTGTGTCGCAGTCCTGGAAGATTCTTAAGTTAAAAGCCAAGTTTGGTATTTCACTGAATTTTTATTTTTGTATTATCGTGTTCACGGACACAGTCGGACCTTTTTCTAACAATGGTTCCTTCTATACAGGAGACCCTACCAGTAAAATCTCGGTACTGAATTTTTGGGTACAATACAATACCTTCTCTGCCCGGCTGGGTAGTGGGGTGGTAGCGTGTCTGCCTCACATTCAAAAGGTCGTAAGTTCGAATCTCGCTAAGGGTGAGTTGCCCGGATAAGGGTTTTTTGGGGTTTTTTCCCTTATCCATGGACCCCGAGATCATTTGAGTATCATTTCACCAATTTCATTCATCGTCCCATATGACAACCACGTTAAAGGACGTTAAGCTTTAAAAAACAACAAAAAAAAAACTTTTCTGTACACTATGTGTATAGTACGTGTAGAGAAAGTAAAAAAGTGTAACGTAAATGTTGTGTTTTAACAAGGCCTTGAAAATCTCCGTGTAGCATGATACCGAGTATAAATACAAAGTGTGGCAGTTAACATGGTTTATGTCTTTTATTTTCTCTGCAAGTACTATATACATAGTGTGCAGAGAAGATATTGTATTACACCCAAAAATTCAATACCAACATTTCACCGTTTTGAGACACCCTGATTTAAAAAAAGAATGTTTAGAAAAAGGTCCGTGTGTGTTCGCGTGGCCGTGAACACGATAACGCAAAAACGAATAGTTTGTAAAACTCCAAACTTGGTATTTTGGTTTAGTATCTTCCAAGAATGCGATAGGAAGATTTTACGAAACATCCCTCTCCACCACTAAAACTCCCTTTTACATGGAAGGATTTTCAAAAATGTTGTTCTTCTCAAAAATGAGCGTAACGATTTTGATTAAAATACTGTATATGAAAGCTATTTACGTGTCAAATAAAATGTATATCTTGAATTTTTGACAATAGCCTCTGCATGACATTTGCATAACTTGTAAACCGTAAGAGATAGAAAAAAGCTTTCTCCACAAAAGTTGTAGATCTCGTTAAAACACAAAATTTGTGTGAGATACATTTTTTCGTATATTTGACCATTTTTTAGATATTCCTTGTTATTGGATTAAGTTTTAAAATAGTTAAAACTTTTCACATTAGACAATTTAACAGTTTCTGGCGATGCAAATAAAGGGATTTTATCCACATAGCAACCATCTTTTAAAACATTTGACTATCACTTTATCCTAGTGTATTCCCTTCTACTTACAAGGAAGCAAGTAAAAAGACAATTTCTGTTAATGTTTATCTCGATTAGCATTAATTAGATAGAACAATAAGCTTTTTAATAATTTTTTGTTACAGAGTTGTAGAGAAAGTCATGTGAATGGAACATATAAGTGTTTTTTGAGTTATTTAACACAATGTTAGTGCAATTATGTTTTTGTGTGCATAGATTGACTCATAACTTCAAATACCAAAGTTATATTAATGAAATATTATGTTCTACATGTCCAGTCATAAAATTAACAAACATGAAAAAATGACAGAGAAATTTAAACCTAGGAACTTACGAGTGGATGCAAAACCTTTTGAACCTCTAACCGACCACCGTAATCTTGTTCCGTGATCTGTTAACCATTGCCCTGTCAGGCACCGGACCACTGTACAGATATTTAGTGTGTGTTGTGAACACAGCTTTTACGAATATACCCGAAGCACTTCGATCGACAAGGAATCTGGGGATGAGTAATTTTTTGTTGGTGACGGATATACATAGTACGTGTAGAGAAAGTAAAAATATCTGGTGTGTTCCATTCACATGACTTTCTCTACATCTCTGCAACAAATTATTGTTAAAAAGCTTATATTTCTATTTACTTCATCCTAATCGAGAAAAATTATCAGAAATAGTCTTATTACTTGTTTCCTTGTAAGTAGAACCGAAGTAAGGGAGTACCATAGGCTAAAATGATAGTCAAAAGCTGGTTGCTATGTGATTGAAGTTCCTTTGTTTGTATGGACAGGAGTTGATAAATTCCTGCATGAGAAAAGTATTAGTTTTTCGAAGCTGAAACCAAAAACGACGAATATCTCAAAAATGACCAACTCCACGAAACAAATGTATGTAAAATAAATTGTGTGTCTTAATGTGCTCTAAATTTTTTGTATGGTAAGTTTTTGTCCATCTCTTACGGCTTAGCACTTATGCACAATTCCGTAAAATTCATCCAGAATAAAGTAGTCTTCAGAGGTATTCCTAGAAAAGTCAAGATATACATTTTATATCATATGCGATATAAATATATTTAATATGCGATATTTTAATCAAAATTAAAGACTTATTTTTGAGAAAATCAACATTTTCGAAAAAAATTCCATGTAAAGAGTAGTTGGGGGTGGGAGTATTTTCTTGAAAATCTTCGTGTCACATGCTTGGAAGATACCAAACTTAAATACCAAGTTTAGTATTTTACCGACCTTTCGTTTTTGAGTTATCGTGTACACAGACACACGGACACACACACACACATACACGGACCTTTTTGTGAAAACGCTTTTTTTTTTGGATACAGGGGACCCTAAAACATATATTTCCGGTGAAATGTCGGTATCGGATTTTTGGGTGGTGTGCAATACCTTCTCTATACACTATGTACATAGTACGTATAGAGAAAGTAAAAATGACAAGCAGCGCGAGATTTGAACCCAGGAAATTTTGAGCGGAAGCAAGGCCTTTTTATCCTCTCGGCCACCGTAACCTTGTTCCGGGATCTGAGGAGTCCACCATATGACTGTCAGTCAAAGACCACTGTACAGTATTTAGAGTGCGTTGTGAACACAGGTTTTACGAATATACCCGAAGCACTCCGATCCACACATAGTCTGGGAATGAGTAATTTTTTTAGCGATGGGTGTGCGGAATACGTGTAGAGAAAGTAAAAAAAAAATTGTACTTATATAACGTAAATTGTGTGTCTTAACAGGTCTTTGAAAATCTTTGTGTATATTTTCTTGAAAGATACTGACTATGAATACAAAGTGTGGTATTTAATTTAGTAGATATTTGTTTTTCACTTGTGCTGTTCACAGACTTGAACTTTTTTATAAAATTGTTTCGATCTAGGGTATCTAGAAACGTGTATTTGTGCGGAATACAATTTTTGCTACATGTAGTAGAGAAAGTAATACTAATAATACATGTTGCTAGTTGAGTAATATGCCTAGCAGCGATGTAAGCAGTAACTGTCAGTTATACTGACGCATCTCTTGCGCATGTTCGCTAGAAGCATGTAATGGTTATTTTTATGCAAATATGGTTGTTCATACATTATGTATAAAATACTGCCAGCCATGAATAATCGCGACTTACGGTTGGTTCCAACTGCAAAACAAAAGTAATAAAATATTGAAATTAAACGGCAGATATTCTAAATGCAGCAGATAACAAACCCTTCACATATCCTTGAATTGCTACTTCCCCTTTATTATTAATATCACCTCATTTTTCTTTCACTTGTGGCCGTGATAAATGTATAAACAAACACACAGACAGAGGTACAAAACCAGTGAAAAACACAAACGATATCAGCAGTTTTTGCTTATGGCTGTTTCACTAGGCAGGTAAATAGAAGTTACGCCACCGTCACTTTTATTTTTGATGTAATTAATTCGGTTGGCACGTCAGCGAATACATTTGCATACAGAATGTTGGCAAGAACATGGTTTCCATTCCACGCAGGCGCCCTACTAATAGCAGCCATCAGCCACCTCCAAATCACGGAATATTCCATCAGCGTGCTGGAGATTTCGATGCGTGGATAAGAAACGAGCGTAACAAAATCAATCAGGCGACGCATGTCCGCCATCAAACATAAAGTTTAAGGCGAGTGACTAACGAGCTTTGTTTACTTTCCCTGACAGTTATTTAAGGTAGAGGACACACGGGTATTTCTCTGCTCTATGTAGGCTAGTTGCGGAGTCCAATAAATTTGCAAAGAAAACTCGATTTTTTGTTACCTACCCGTATGTACAATGTACATAGGCATAGAGAAGTATTGTATTCCACCCAAAAATTCGATACCGACATTTCACCGGATATACATGTCTTAGGACCCCCTAAATTCGAAAAAAACCATTTTCAGAAGTAGGTCCGTGTGTGTGTGTGTGTGTGTGTGTGTGTGTGTGTGTGTGTGTGTGTGTGTGGACAGCATAGCTCAAAAACGAAAAGACGGTTAAATACCACACTTGGTATTTAGGTTTGGTATCTTCCAAGGATGCAACACGAAGATTTTCAAGAAAATCCTACCACACCAAACTACCATTTACATGGAAAAAATTTCGAAAATTTTGATTCTCTCAGAGATAGCTCTAACGATTTTGATTAAAAATCTCTTATATTTAAGATATTTACATGTCAAACAAAATGTATATCTTGAATTTTCCGGGAATAGCCTCTAAAGCCCTCTTTATTCTGGATGATTTTATTGAACTTTGTATAATTGGTAAACCGTAAGAGCTAGACTAAACTTTACTGCACAAAAATGTAGATCACGATAAAATACACAATTGATATCATAAACATTTTTTTCGTGGAGTTGATCGTTATTGAGATATTCCTTGTTATTAGTTTCAGCTTTGAAAAACTCCTGTCCATACAAACAAAGGAAGTTCAGTCACATAGCAAGCAGCTTTTGACTATCACTTTAACCTATGGCACCCCATAATTTTGCTTCTACTAACAAGGAAGCAAGTGATAAGACTATTTCTGCTAATCTTTTATTAGAAGTTTGTTTGTAGCGCAGCTAGAGAAAGTCTGACTGTGAATTTCGATTGGTTTCAACTCTTCTGCTAATAAAAATAAAATCTGATGTTTTATACTCACATGTCTTTCTCTAGCTGCTCTACAAACTTCTTCTTCCAACACAATGTTAATCGAGATAAACATTAGCAGAATGTTCTTATTACTTAGTTCCTTATAAGTAGAAGGGAACTAAAGGAATGTGCTATGCTAAAGTGATGGTCAAATGTTTTAAAAGCTGTCGCTTCTTTGTTTGGCCAGGAGTAGAACAAAAGAAAAATCTGATGTGTTTCATTCACATGACTTTCTCTACATCTCTGCTACAAATTATTGTTAAAAACCTCTTTTTTCTATTTACTTCATGCTAATCGAGAAAAAATTAACAGAAATAGTATTATTACTAGTTTCCTTGTAAGTAGAAGCGAAATAAGGGAGTACCATAGGTTAAAGTGATAGTCAGAAGCTGGTTGCTATGTGACTGACGTTCCTTTGTTTGTATGGACATGAGTCGACAAATTCCTGTATGAGAAAAGTATGTTTATCATAGCTGAAAACAAAAACAAGGGATATCTTAAAAACAATCAACTCCACGAAAAAGATGTATGTAACATAAATTGTATGTTTTAATGTGCTCTACATTTTCTGTCCGGTAAGTTTTTGTCCATCTCTTACGGTTTAGCAGTAATGCAAAAATCCTTAAAATTCACCCAGAATAAAGTAGTCTTCAGAGGCTATTTCCAGAAAATTCAAAATAGACACTTTATTTGTCAAGTAAATATCTTAAACTTACGAGATTTCAATCGTTAGAGCCATTTTTTAGTAAATCAAAATGTTCGGATTTTTTCCGTGTAAAGGGTAGCTTAGGGTCGGGGGATTATCTTCGTGTCACATCCTTGGAAGATACCAAACCTAAATACCAAGTTTGGTTACTAACAGTCTTTTCGTTTTTGAGCTTTGTTGCCCACACACACACACACACACACACACACACACACACACACACACACACACAGAGTCAAACTTACGGACATTTTTCTAAAAATGCTTTTTTTGGGTTCAGTGGGTCTCAAAACATATATTTCCGGTGAAATCTCGGTATTGAATTTTAGGGTGCAATACAATACCTTCTCTAACACTATGTACATAGTACGTATAGAGAAAGTAAAATGGGCACTTCCTGTCTCAGAAAACTATGAGTACTTTAAAACTGAAACTAATAACAAGGCATATCTCGAAAACGGTGAATTCCACGAAAAAATTGTATATGACATATTTTAACGAGGTCTACATTTTTGGTGTAGTAAGCTTTGCCAATGTCTTACGGTTTACCACTTTATGTAAAATTTAACAAAATTCATCCAGAATAAACAGGTCTTCGGAAGTGCTCCCAGAAAATTTAAGATAAACAATTTATTTGTAATGGAAATGTCTTTAATATGTAGTATTTTAATCAAAATCGTTAGAGCCATTTTTAAGGAAAACAAACTTTTCGAAAATGTGTCCAAGTAATGGGTAGTTAGGGGTGGGGCAATTTTCTTGAAAATCTTCGTGTCGCGTCCTTGGAAGTTTGGTATTTAATGGCCATTTCGTTTTGGAGTTATGCTACACACAGACACACGGATCTTTTTTAGAAAATGCTTTTTTTGGATTCAGGGGGTCCTAAGATATGTATTTGCGGTGAAATGTCGGTATGGAATGTTTTAGTGCAATACAATACCTTCTCCATCCACTATGTAAATTGTACATACGGACTAGAGAAAGTAAAAATGACACTCCGCTGGTGCAAACCTGTAACTTGTGTTCACTAAATATCAGTATTCCGTTCGCGAGGCAGGAGTGCCAATAATAGCATTCGACACCACCAAAACATAACAAAAAGGCGCACGCTTTGCCGAAGTTTTGTATTTTTTATACAACCTTTCCGGTTATTTATTGAATCGACCTTGTACATTGAAGCAAGAACTTAGATTGAATGTTATTATACAATTGGATTGTTCAGAACATTGTTGTAGAATTATAGCCGGCCCAGAGCTGTTGGGAGTTGCTTATACATTTTACACATTATAATGTCAGTTGGAGTTGCAATTATTACACATTGGAGGGTTTTCACGAGAATTACGTATATCCAATACGAGACGGTCAGCACAGTCTGGTGAAAATGTTTGTACGAGTGGTTGGAACCAGCGAGAATGTTGGATAGGGTAGACCATTCTTGTCTCCACTTTTGGATAATGACGCCCTGAAGTAGTCACGGTGAGGAGTCAGTCTGTTAGGGGAAACTCAGGAAATACTGAAAACAGTGTTCATTATGAAAACAAACAAAAGAATAATGCCAGCGTAAAGATGATCAACTCACTGCAAACCACCTGTGAATGTATTCTAGCCATATTGTCATTTGTTATAAATAACTCAGAGAAGTTTACAAAAAAGTAGATATTCGTTACAAGCAGACGTAGGCAGGACTTACATAGAGCAACAAATATTCCAAAAAGGGCTTTACTACAAACAATAGTTACTTTTAATTCACTTACCTCTCCTATAAAACAATTGCAAATGAAAAAAAAAAAATCTGTGTTCCAGTCACATGACTTTCTCTACATCTCTGCAACAAATTATTGTTAGCAAGCTTATGCTTCTATTTATTTCATACTAGTCGAGAAAAAAATAGCAGAAATAGTCTTATTACTTGCTGCCTTGTAAGTAGAAGTGAAATAAGGGAGTAGCATAGGTTAAAGTGATAGAAAAAAGCTGGTTGCTATGCGACTGAATTTCTTTGTTTGTATGGACAGAAATTGACAAATTCCTGTATGAGAAAAGTATAAGATTTTTAAAGCTGAAAACAAAAACAATGAATATCTAAAAAATCGATCAACTCCAAGAAAAAAAATGTGTATAACATAAATTGTGTGTTTTAAGTGCTCTACATTTTTTCTCTGGTAAGTTTTTGTCCATCTCTTACGGTTTAGTAGATATGCAAAATTTCGTAAAATTCATCCCGAATAAAGTAGTTTTAGGGCCTATTCCTAGAAAAATCAAAATATAGATTTTATTTGTCAAGTAAATATCTTTGGTATACGATATTTTAATCAAAATCGTTATAGCTATTTTTGAGAAAATCAAAATTTTCGAAAAAAGTTCCACATAAAGGGTAGTTGGTGGTGGGGATATTTTCTTGAAAATCTTCGTGTCGCATTCTTGGAAGATACAAAACATAAACACCAAGTTTGGTTTTTAACGGACTTTTCGTTTTTGAACTATGCTGTCCACAGATACTCACACAGAGACACAGACAGACACACACGAACATTTTTCTAAAAATGCTTATTATTCTCAAAACATGTAGGGTGTAATCTCGGTATCGAATTTTTGGGTCCATTACAATACCTTCTCATACTACGTGTATAGAAAGTAAAAAAGGAAGTTTAGATCACACTCACGTCTATACAGCGGAGAACTTCATCAATCAAAAAAATACTATAAATATAATAAACATGAATATTCTAAGAGTGGGTTTTTGGAAACAAACATGTAATTGTAAATTATGCAAAACCGACACGCTTGAAAATTACATTTATTATTTCTTAATAAACGTATTAAAAAGTATGAATAAATGTAATTGTTTACATCCCATAGTTTGCGCTTAAAGTCTAATCTCATAATAGGATCTACAATGTTATCTTCCTTATCCGGAATACCTATATGTGTTGGACTGAAACATTCAGTGTCATAACCGGGATTTGAACCACGGACTCCCGGTCTGTAGCCGTGTGTAGGACAGGAGTTCCATAGGTAGAGTCAGGCTCAAACATTCAAAGACATAGCCGGGATTTGAACCACGGACTCCCGGTCTGTAGCCGTGTGTAGGACAGGAGTTGGATAGGTAGAGTCATACTGAAACATTCAGTATCATAGCCGGGATTTGAACCACGGACTCCCGGTCTGTAGCCGTGTGTAGGACAGGAGTTGGATAGGTAGAGTCAGACTGAAACATTCAGTGTCATAGCTGGGATTTGAACCACGGATCTCCTGGTCTGTAGCCATGTGTAGGACAGGAGTTGGATAGGTAGAGTCAGACTGAAACATTCAGTGTCATAGCTGGGATTTGAACCACGGACTCCCGGTCTGTAGCCATGTGTAGGACAGGAGTTGGATATGTAGAGTCAGACTGAAACATTCAATGTCATAGCAGGGATTTGAACCACGGACTCCCGGTCTGTAGCCGTGTGTAGGACAGGAGTTCGATAGGTAGAGTCGGACTGAAATATTCAATGTCATAGCTAGGATTTGAACCACGGACTCCCGGTCTCTAGCCGTGTGTAGGACAGCAGTTCGATAGGTAGAGTTCAGACTGAAACATTCAGTGTCATAGCCAGGATTTGAACCACGGATCTCCCGGTCTGTAGCCGTGTGTAGGACAGGAGTTCGATAGGTAGAGTCGGACTGAAATATTCAATGTCATAGCCAGGATTTGAACCACGGACTCCCGGTCTCTAGCCGTGTGTAGGACAGCAGTTCGATAGGTAGAGTTCAGACTGAAACATTCAGTGTCATAGCCAGGATTTGAACCACGGACTCCCGGTCTGTAGCCGTGTGTAGGACAGGAGTTCGATAGGTAGAGTCGGACTGAAATATTCAATGTCATAGCTAGGATTTGAACCACGGCCTCCCGGTCTGTAGCCGTGTGTAGGACAGCAGTTCGATAGGTAGAGTTCAGACTGAAACATTCAATGTCATAGCTAGGATTTGAACCACGGCCTCCCGGTCTGTAGCCGTGTGTAGGACAGCAGTTCGATAGGTAGAGTTCAGACTGAAATATTCAATGTCATAGCTAGGATTTGAACCACGGCCTCCCGGTCTGTAGCCGTGTGTAGGACAGCAGTTCGATAGGTAGAGTTCAGACTGAAACATTCAGTGTCATAGCCAGGATTTGAACCACGGACTCCCGGTCTGTAGCCGTGTGTAGGACAGGAGTTCGATAGGTAGAGTCGGACTGAAATATTCAATGTCATAGCTAGGATTTGAACCACGGACTCCCGGTCTCTAGCCGTGTGTAGGACAGCAGTTCGATAGGTAGAGTTCAGACTGAAACATTCAGTGTCATAGCCAGGATTTGAACCACGGATCTCCCGGTCTCTAGCCGTGTGTAGGACAGCAGTTCGATAGGTAGAGTTCAGACTGAAACATTCAGTGTCATAGCCGGGATTTGAACCACGGATCTCCCGGTCTCTAGCCGTGTGTAGGACAGGAGTTGGATAGGTAGAGTCAGACTGAAACATTCAGTGTCATAGCCAGGATTTGAACCACGGATCTCCCGGTCTCTAGCCGTGTGTAGGACAGGAGTTGGATAGGTAGAGTCAGACTGAAACATTCAGTGTCATAGCCAGGATTTGAACCACGGATCTCCCGGTCTAGCCGGTTGCTCTGCCACTGAGCTACCATGGCAACATGCCAGCATAGCACTGACTCACAGTGTGACAACCCCAATTGCGACTAACAATGTTGTAAGTACTTTAAGTCCGACTCTACCTATCCAACTCCTGTCCTACACACGGCTAGAGACCAGGAGATCCGTGGTTCAAATTCAGGCTATGACACTGAATGTTTCAGTCTGACTCTACCTATCGAACTGCTGTCCTACACACGGCTAGAGACCGGGAGTCCGTGGTTCAAATCCCAGCTATGACACTGAATGTTTCAGTCTGACTCTACCTATCCAACTCCTGTCCTACACATGGCTACAGACCAGGAGATCCGTGGTTCAAATCCCAGCTATGACACTGAATGTTTCAGTCTGACTCTACCTATCGAACTGCTGTCCTACACACGGCTAGAGACCGGGAGTCCGTGGTTCAAATCCCAGCTATGACACTGAATGTTTCAGTCTGACTCTACCTATCCAACTCCTGTCCTACACATGGCTACAGACCAGGAGATCCGTGGTTCAAATCCCAGCTATGACATTGAATGTTTCAGTTTGACTCTACCTATCCAACTCCTGTCCTACACACGGCTAGAGACCAGGAGATCCGTGGTTCAAATCCAGGCTATGACACTGAATGTTTCAGTCTGACTCTACCTATCGAACTGCTGTCCTACACACGGCTAGAGACCGGGAGTCCGTGGTTCAAATCCAGGCTATGACACTGAATGTTTCAGTCTGACTCTACCTATCGAACTGCTGTCCTACACACGGCTAGAGACCGGGAGTCCGTGGTTCAAATCCTAGCTATGACATTGAATATTTCAGTCTGACTCTACCTATCCAACTCCTGTCCTACACATGGCTGGAGACCGGGAGATCCGTGGTTCAAATCCAGGCTATGACATTGAATGTTTCAGTCTGACTCTACCTATCCAACTCCTGTCCTACACATGGCTGGAGACCGGGAGATCCGTGGTTCAAATCCCAGCTATGACACTGAATGTTTCAGTCTGACTCTACCTATCCAACTCCTGTCCTACACATGGCTGGAGACCGGGAGATCCGTGGTTCAAATCCAGGCTATGACACTGAATGTTTCAGTCTGACTCTACCTATCCAACTCCTGTCCTACACACGGCTAGAGACCGGGAGAGCCGTGGTTCAAATCCCAGCTATGACATTGAATATTTCAGTCTGACTCTACCTATCCAACTCCTGTCCTACACACGGCTAGAGACCAGGAGATCCGTGGTTCAAATCCCAGCTATGACACTGAATGTTTCAGTCCGACTCTACCTATCCAACTCCTGTCCTACACACGGCTGGAGACTGGGAGATCCGTGGTTCAAATCCCGGCTATGACATTGAATGTTTCAGTCCGACTCTACCTATCCAACTCCTGTCCTACACACGGCTACAGACCGGGAGAGCCGTGGTTCAAATCCCGGCTATGACATTGAATATTTCAGTCCGACTCTACCTATCCAACTCCTGTCCTACACACGGCTAGAGACCGGGAGAGCCGTGGTTCAAATCCTGGCTATGACATTGAATATTTCAGTCTGACTCTACCTATCCAACTCCTGTCCTACATACGGCTAGAGACCAGGAGATCCGTGGTTCAAATCCCAGCTATGACACTGAATGTTTCAGTCCGACTCTACCTATCCAACTCCTGTCCTACACACGGCTGGAGACTGGGAGATCCGTGGTTCAAATCCCGGCTATGACATTGAATGTTTCAGTCTGACTCTACCTATCCAACTCCTGTCCTACACACGGCTACAGACCGGGAGAGCCGTGGTTCAAATCCTGGCTATGACATTGAATATTTCAGTCCGACTCTACCTATCCAACTCCTGTCCTACACACGGCTAGAGACCGGGAGAGCCGTGGTTCAAATCCTGGCTATGACATTGAATATTTCAGTCTGACTCTACCTATCCAACTCCTGTCCTACATACGGCTAGAGACCAGGAGATCCGTGGTTCAAATCCCGGTTATGTCTTTGAATGTTTCAGTCTGACTCTACCTATCCAACTCCTGTCCTACACACGGCTAGAGACCGGGAGATCCGTGGTTCAAATCCCGGCTATGACATTGAATTTTTCAGTCTGACTCTACCTATCCAACTCCTGTCCTACACACGGCTACAGACCGGGAGATCCGTGGTTCAAATCCCGGCTATGACATTGAATTTTTCAGTCTGACTCTACCTATCCAACTCCTGTCCTACACACGGCTGGAGACTGGGAGATTCGTGGTTCAAATCCCAGCTATGACATTGAATTTTTCAGTCTGACTCTACCTATCCAACTCCTGTCCTACACACGGCTACAGACCGGGAGAGCCGTGGTTGAAATCCTGGCTATGACATTGAATATTTCAGTCCGACTCTACCTATCCAACTCCTGTCCTACACACGGCTAGAGACCGGGAGAGCCGTGGTTCAAATCCTGGCTATGACATTGAATATTTCAGTCTGACTCTACCTATCCAACTCCTGTCCTACATACGGCTAGAGACCAGGAGATCCGTGGTTCAAATCCCGGTTATGTCTTTGAATGTTTCAGTCTGACTCTACCTATCCAACTCCTGTCCTACACACGGCTAGAGACCGGGAGATCCGTGGTTCAAATCCCGGCTATGACACTGAATGTTTCAGTCTGACTCTACCTATCCAACTCCTGTCCTACACACGGCTTGTGTGAAAAAACAATTATTCCAACACGAATAGACGTGTTCCCAGAAGTGAGTATTTTGTTATATGCTGCAGGAGCAGCGGATACTTGTGTTGAAGAGCGGCACTGAAGAGGGACTTTAGTTTGAGGAAGGTATTGCATAGCGAAGTTAAGGGCTAGACATTTACACGAGCAGTTGGAGGTACAGCTCTTCCGGAACTGCTGCCTTATTTGGATCCTTCTGTACAGATATAAACATGTAAACTTGTCAGTCGTCCCTGTGCCGAACCGCGCTAACGAGATATTTATGGTGGAAGTTTTGAATCTCCTCAGGCATAAGAGTAAGGAAGCGTCAAATTCTTATCTCTGAGGTATTCCTGCATTCTGTTTGAGAAAGATTAGCTGCCAACATTTTTACTTTCTCTACACGTACTATAGAGAAGGTATTGTATTGTACCCAAAAATTCAATACCGTGATTTCACCGGAAATATATGTTTTGAGACCCCCTCGATCAAAAAAAAATTCTTAGAAGAATCTCCAAGTGTGTGTCTGTGGACAGCATAGCTCAGAAACAAAAAGTCCATTAACTACCTAACTTTGTATGTAAGTTTAGTATCTTCCAAGGATGCGTCACAAAGATTTTCAAGAAAATCCTCAACTATCCTTTCATCGAGAACATTTTTCGAAAATGTTAATTTTATCAAAAACGGCTCTATAGCTTTAGATTAAAATACCGTATATTTGCATGACAATCTTAATTTTCTGGGAATAGCCTTTCAAGACCTCTGCTCTGAATTAATTTTGATGAGTTTTGCATAACTGTTTAACCGTAAGAGATAGACAAAAACTTACCACATAAAAAATGTAGATATTGTTAAAACACATCATTCATGTTATATACTTTTTACTTTCTCTACACGTACTATGTACATAGTATAAAGAGAAGGTATTGCATTCCACCCAAAATTCGATAACGAGATTTCACCGGAAATATATATTTTGGGTCTCCCTGAATCTAAAAAGGACATTTTTGGAAAAAGGTCCATGCATGAGTTTGGGTGTGTGCGTGTGTGTGTGTCTGTGAACAGCATATCTCAAAATCGAAAATACCGTTAAATTCCAAACTTAATATTTATCTGACATAATATGTACATCTTGAATTTTCTGGAAATAGCTTCTGAAAACCTCTTTATTCTGGATGAATTTTACGGAATTTTACATAACTGATAAACCGTAAGACATGGACAAAAACTTAGCACACAAAAATGTAGAGCACGTTAAAACACATAATTTATGATCTATACATTTTTTTTCGTGGAATTGATTATTTTTTAGATATTCCTTGTTTTTTGGTTTCAGTTTTAAAAAACGTATACTTTTCTCATACAGGAATTTGTCAGCTGCTGTCCATACAAACAAAGGAACTTCAGTCACATAGCAACCAGCTTGTGACTATCACTTTAACCTATGATACTCCCTTATTTCGCTTCTACTTACAAGAAAGCAAGTAATAAGACTATTTCTGCTAATTTGTTTCTCCATTAGCATGAAGTAAATAGAAGGATAAGCTTTTTAACAATAATTTGTTGCGGAGTTGGAGAGAAAGTCATGTGAATGGAACACGTCAGCTATTTTTAATGCAGGAAACCTCAGATTGTATGTTTGTTTTGAAATCTTGATTTGGAATTTTGAATGGATATTTAAGTTTCCTTAAGAGGTAAGAATGGAAAACTAAACACATTTGTGGAATACATTACTATAGAGAAAGTTTGTTGCTCCTTGGGGGGCAGAGTGCCCCGGAAATCAATTTAAAGTGTATCAAGTTGCCAGTAGCGGCCCACCAGGAAGGCGCGCAAATGGACCTGGGTGGTCCTCCCCACATACATATTCATGTATCATCAAACTGTGGCCAACTTTCACCACCCACTCTTCTGTTGCGATACTGCTTCAAATTCTCTACTTTTTGTAACACACCTAGAGAAACAACTCAATGGTGACTTACCACTTACAACCATTGCAAAATTTGAATCAGTATGAACAAACACCTCCAAAATGAGTAATGCCACAATTCCTTTCATAACCACACAACACTCCAAAAAACCATATGTGTTACATTCACATAACTTTCTTTATCTGTTCCACAAACAACCTTTCTTACAACAGCTTATTCTTCTATCCACTTGATGCTAATCAAGATAAACATTAACAGAAATTGTCTTATTACTTGCTTCCTTGTAAGTAGAAGGGAACACACTAGCATAAAGTGATGGTCAAATGTTTTAAAATGTGGTTGCTATGTGGCTGAAATCCGTTTCTTTGCGTGGCCAAGAAACGAAATGGAGTTTTGGATAGGTAGAGTCAGACTGAAAAATTCAATGCACACATTACATTCGAGTCAGTTGAGAAATCCAATGTTATGTCGGCATGTTGCCATGGTAGCTCAGTGGCAGAGCAACCGGCTAGAGATCGGGAGATCCGTGGTTCAAACACCGGCTATGACATTGCATTTTTCAGTCTGACTCTACCTATCCAGCTCCTGTCCTACACATGGCTTGTGTGAAAAAACAATTATTCCAAATATCGTGTTATTTTTGGATGCTCTTTAACTGCTGTGGTTCTCAGCGTCCCATTCTATATTGAGCGTGAAAGACCACTTAATTTTGCTCAGAGGCCTCTTTATCAGGCTTGAGGTTCTTTTACATGCCGTAAATGTACGACACGGGACCAACGGCTTTACTTTCCTTCCGAAGGAAGCCATGCTAAGGATTTTTACACCCGAAAAAATCCATCGTCCTCCGCCGGGTTTGAACCCGCGAACTTAGGTACATGAAGCTAGCATGATAACCATTACATGCGTGGCCAGGAGTTGACTAATTCCTGTGTGAGATTTTAAAACTGAAACCAATAACAAGGAATACCTCAGAAACGGTTAAGTGTCAAAACTATTTATATACGGAAAGCTGCGTATTCTAACGAGATCTGCGTCTTTTTGGAGGTAGTTTTTGTCTGTCTCTTAGGTTTACCAGTTATATAAAACGTCTTAGAGGCTATTCCTAGAAAAAAATGAAAGTGCAGTTTTATTTATGGACGCTGTTTAACTGCTGTGGTCCAATTCTAAACTGGGCGTGCTCAAAGGCCTCTTTATCAGGGCTGAGATTCTTTTACATGCCGTAAATCTACGATACAGGACCAACGGCTGTAGGAAGGAAGCCATGCTAAGGATTTTTATGGCTGAATCTTATTGGGTAACCACGGAGGGCGACTATATTCCTGGAAAATTCAAGATATTTGTCATTTAAATATCTTTAATATATGCTATTTTAATCAACATTATTAACGTTATTTTTGAGAAAATCAAAATTCCATGTAAAGGGGAGTTTGGAATTAGGAGAAATTGTTGAAAATCTGCTTGGCGCATCCTTGCTATATATTAAACTTGAATACCAAATATAGTATTTAATAGCGTTTCGTTTTACTTAAAATGCTTGTTTTTTTTATTCAGGGGACTTAAAAACAAAGGTATATTTATGATGAAATCATAATATCGAACTTTTTGGTTGAATATATTATTTTCTCTGCCTGCTACACGTGGAAGTAGTGAAAAAGGTTTCTGTGGAAATTTGATTAATTTTAAATAGGTATTAAAGTTTTATAAACTGACACGTCCTATTTATTATAAACAGACATTAAAGGATGTTAATTGTTTAATTAAGATAATTGAAAGGTTTGTAAAACGCCGCCAGTTTGTAGTGCATGATCAATCAGCTGGGGTTCCACAGGGCTCATTTTTAGCTCCACTAATGTATTCAGCTAATATCCCACACCAGTATGCTAATGATATGCTCTAGTAGAGTACTGCGGTATCCATTTCAAGTCTAATGTTTAAAAAAATATAATGTGTTCCACTCACATGACCTTCTCTACCTATTCGCTAATAAGTTAGCCTTACAAAAGCTTATTCTTCAAGCTAATCGAGACAAACATTAACAGAAATTGTCTTATTACTTGCTTTCTTGTAAGTAGAGGGGAATACACTAGGATAAAGTGATAGTCAAATGTTTTAAAAGCTATTGTTATGCGATTGTCATTGCCTCGCTTCTTTGCTTGGCCAGGAGTAGCACAAAAGGAAAACGGACACTTCCGTCTGAGAAAAGAATAAGTATTTTACAAATGAAATACGTCGTAAACGTCAAACGCCATGAATATATATGACATAAGGTGATGTACATGTTTGTGTTTTAAGTTTCTGTCTCTCTCTTACCAGAAATGTAAACTAAACAGCTCTTTAGAAGCTATTCCCACAAAATACATTTTATTTCTCATTCAAAGGGCTTTAATATGAGGTATTTTTATCAAAATCGTTACAGCCATTTTTAAAAAAAACAACATTTTTCGAAATTTTTCCATGTGAAGGGTAGTTAGAGACGGGACCATTTACTTCAATATCTTCGTGTCACATCCAATACAAAGTTTGGTGTCTAACCGGTTGTTCGGTTTTGAGCTATGCTGTCCACACACACCCGCGGGCGCGCGGACCTTGTTTTGGAAATTATTAATTTTTTTTTTTTTTTTGATTCTGGGGATCCTAGATCATATATTTCCAATGAAATCTCGGTATCAAAATGTTGGGTGGAATACAATACCTTCTCTACACACTGTGAGGCTAGAGAAAGTAAAAAAGAGTTTAAGTATTTTAAAACTGAAAACAAAAAAGGCAAATCCTTGAAAAATGCTGTTGTGTCATATTGTTCACACACAATGCTTTTTTATGACTCAAGGGACCTCAAAAGATGTATTTTTGTGAAATCTCGACACAGATTTTAGGGGGAATACAATATGTACAGTACGTGTAGAGAAAGTAATAAAGAATTATCAGAAGCATGTTGCAAAACTGAATTGGCTTTTCTAAATGCGTAACAATGTAAAAGGAAAGACGCGTTATTGGATAGCTGGCTGTCGAGTGGGGGAGCTGCCCAGAAACCGACCTGTATATCAGGCGAGGCAGCACGAAATGACCTTACTTTTCTAAATGTGTAACAATGTAAAAGGAAAGAAGCGTTATTGGATAGCTGGCTGTCGAGTGGGGGAGCTGCAGGTGGTCATTATGCCGACCTGTATATCAGGCGAGGCAGCACGAAATGACCTTACTTTTCTAAATGTGTAACAATGTAAAAGGAAAGAAGCGTTATTGGATAGCTGGCTGTCGAGTGGGGGAGCTGCCCAGAAACCTCTGGTGGTCATTATGCCGACCTGTATATCAGGCGAGGCAGCACGAAATGACCTTACTTTTCTAAATGTGTAACAATGTAAAAGGAAAGAAGCGTTATTGGATAGCTGGCTGTCGAGTGGGGGAGCTGCAGGTGGTCATTATGCCGACCTGTATATCAGGCGAGGCAGCACGAAATGACCTTACTTTTCTAAATGTGTAACAATGTAAAAGGAAAGAAGCGTTATTGGATAGCTGGTTGTCGAGTGGGGGAGCTGCAGGTGGTCATTATGCCGACCTGTATATCAGGCGAGGCAGCACGAAATGACCTTACTTTTCTAAATGTGTAACAATGTAAAAGGAAAGAAGCGTTATTGGATAGCTGGCTGTGGAGTGGGGGAGCTGCAGGTGGTCATTATGCCGACCTGTATATCAGGCGAGGCAGCACGAAATGACCTTACTTTTCTAAATGTGTAACAATGTAAAAGGAAAGAAGCGTTATTGGATAGCTGGCTGTCGAGTGGGGGAGCTGCAGGTGGTCATTATGCCGACCTGTATATCAGGCGAGGCAGCACGAAATGACCTTACTTTTCTAAATGCGTAACAATGTAAAAGGAAAGAAGCGTTATTGGATAGCTGGCTGTCGAGTGGGGGAGCTGCAGGTGGTCATTATGCCGACCTGTATATCAGGCGAGGCAGCACGAAATGACCTTACTTTTCTAAATGTGTAACAATGTAAAAGGAAATAAGCGTTATTGGATAGCTGGCTGTCGAGTGGGGGAGCTGCAGGTGGTCATTATGCCGACCTGTATATCAGGCGAGGCAGCACGAAATGACCTTACTTTTCCAGAAGGTTTTTGAGACACACGTCGCATCTCCAGTGGAATTCCTTCGTTTAAAATACGCTCCCAATGTGGCCACGCTTTTCCCATAAAAATGTGCCAGTATTGCTCAAATTTTACTTTCTCTACACTACCATGTACATAGTGCATAGAGAAGATATTGTATTGCACCCAAAAATTCAATAGAGATTTCACCGGAAATATATATTTTAGGGTCTCCTGTATCAAAGAAAAATCATTTTCAAAAAATGGTCCGTGCGTATGTGCGTGTCTGTGTGTCCGTGTGCCTGTGAACACGATAACTCAAAACCGAAAAGTCGGTAAAATACCAAACTTTGTATTTAAGTTCAGTGTTTTCCAGGGTTGCGACACGAAGATTTTGAAAAAATTCCGTCCACCCCAAACTATCCTTAACAGGGAACTTTTTTGGAAAATTTTGATTACCTCAAAAACGGTTCTAACGATTTTGATTAAAATTTCATAGATTAAAGATATTTACCTAACAAATAAAATGTATATCCTGAATTTTCTTGGAATATCCTCTGAAGACTACTTTATTCTGGATGAATTTTACGGAATTTTGCATAATTGTTAAACCGGAATAGATGGACAAAAACTTACCACACAAAAATATAGAACTTATTAAAACTCACAATTTATGTTATATACATATTTTTTCGTGGAGTTGATTGTTTTTGAGTTATTCCTTGTTTTTGATTTCACTTTTAAAAACTTATACTTTTCTCATACTGGATTTTGTCAACTCGTGTCCATACAAACAAAGGAACTTCAGTCACATAGCAACCAGCTTTTGACTATCACTTTAACCTAAGCCACTCCCTTGTTTGACTTCTATTGCAAGGGAGCAAGTAATAAGACTGTTTTTTTAAAGACAAACACATTCACACACATGGAGCTTTTTTTGTATAAGGGACCCTAAAACGTGTATTTACGAAAGAAATATCCATATCAAAATTTTGGGTGGAGTGCCATAGATTCTCTGTACACTACATACATAGTACGTGTAGAAAAAGTAAAAGGTGATAAGGAAATTTTCGTAGAATGTTCTCAGATGAAATTTCCCGAAGTTCGGAAAAAAAAGTAACGCAAATGTATTTTTAGTGAAATTTACCCAATAGCCCTTTTGCCAGATTTCATCGTATGAAGTATTTGATGTTGGCAACACTGCTGAGCACTAAACTCTGGCGGCCACGTTAGTTGCACGAGAATCGTCTAACGCTTTGGTGGTCCACTGTGACCATTAGATTCGTTCCAAACAGTCACGTTACGACTTTCCTACAGAGAAATGTATCACTGCGCTCCATTTCTAATGTTAACAAGTGTTTAAAACAGCCATAGATGTTACTAATTCTCTGAAAAATTGACTTTCTCTACATCTCTGCAACAAATTATTGTTAAAAAGCTTATGCTTCTATTTACTTCATGGTAATCGAGAAAAAAATAGCAGAAATAGTCTTATTAGCTGCTTCCTTGTAAGTGGAAGCGAAATAAGGGAGTAGCATAGGTTAAAGTGACAGTCAAAAGCTGGTTGCTATGTGACTGAAGTTCCTTTGTTTGTATGCACACGAGATGACAAATATGTGAGAGTATTTTAAAACTGAAACCATTAACGAGGAATATCTCAAAAACTGCCAACTCCACGAAAAAAGTGTATATAACATAAATTGTTTAGCAGTTTTGCAAAATTCCGTAAAGTTCATGCAGAATAAAGAGGTCTTCAGAGGCTATTGCCAGAAAATTCAAGATCTACATTTTATTTGTCAGGTAAATATCTTTAATATACGATATTTTAATCAAAATTCTTACAGCCAATTTGTACAAAAACAAAATTTTCTAAAATGTTTCCATGTACAGAGATTTTCTTGACAATCTTCGTGTCACATCCTTGGAAGATACTGAACTTAAATACCAACGGACTTTTCCTTTTTGAGCTATGCAGTCCACACACATAAACACGGACCTATTTCTCAAAATGCTTTTTGGACTCAAAACATATATTTCCGGTGAAATCTCGGTATCGAATTTTTGGGTGAAATACAATACCTTCTCTACACACTATGTACATAGTACGTGTAGAGAAAGTAAGCATCCGTTATATACATAAGATGCTATTTAAGCTCTGTATCTTCCAAGGATGCGACACAAACATTTTCAACAAAATTCCCCCAACTACCCTTTACATAGAGCAAATTTCGATAATTTTGTTTTTTTAAAAATTGGTTCTAACGATTTACATTACAATCTATTATGTTTAAGATATTTATGAGACAAAATGTATATCTTGAATTTTCTGGGAATAGTCTCTAAACTGGAAGACTTTTCTATAACTGTAAGATATAGACAAAAACTTATTACACAAAAAATATAGAGCCCCTTAAAACACACATTCAATGTCATATACGTTTGTTTTGTTTTTCCTGGAGTTGACTGTTTTCGAGATATTCCTTGTTTCTGGGTTGTTTTAAAATAATTTTTTCAACGGGAGCTTGTAAACTCCTGGCGACGCAAAGCAAACTATTTCAATGCCATAGCAACCACATTTTAAAACATTTGACTATCACTCTATCCTAGTGTATTCTGTTCTACTTACAAGGAAGCAAGTAATAAGACAATTTCTGTTAATGTTTGTCTTGATTAGCATCAAGTAGATAGAAAATGTATTATTATTAAGAATAATTTGTTACAGAGATGTAGAGAAAGTCATGAGAACGGTACTCTTCAGTTTTTTTTTAATGTTTTATTACAAAGTTATAGTGTTTGCTTTCTTATTACTAGAGAATAGTATTTTAGATATTGTTTTAGTTCTATTTTTATTGCTGATTAATTTTATATATGTTTTAATTCTTCCCATTTCATCATCACCGTTATAATGGTCCAAACTTGTAATTGCTTTAAATCCTGTGGATATTCAGTTGTTTCTCTCTATTGCATGGAAAGAGTGTGTCCAGTTGTTAAACATGTGACTATCGCTTGCCTTCCTAATCTGCCATGTACGAGGGCTAGTTTATTCAACCTCCGATAGGCTATAAATAAAAGACAAGTTCATAGAAAACAATTATTTTATTACTAAAGGTTTTGTACACTTATGGTTCAACATAATCACCGAAAAGATTGAGACATTTATCGTACCTGTGTACAAGCTTTGACGTTGTTTTGAAGATCTTTGTACTTTACGACGCTTGCGGAGAGCCATTCAAAACAAACGAAAAGGAATGCTGACTTGAGGAATTGTGTTGATCCATGACAACGCTCGTCCACACAACCCATCGGCTCCTTGAACAATTTCAATGGGACATTTTCGATCATCCGCCGTACAGTTCTGACCTGGCACTCAGCGACTTTCACCTTTTCCCTGAACTGAAGACGTGGCTAGGAGGGCAGCACTTTCAAACCAACCAAGATCTTCAAAACAACGTCAATGCTCATTTGAAATCATTGGCGGCAACATTTTTTGAAGCGGGTATTGCAAAGCTTGTGCACAGGTACGATAAATGTCTCAATCTTTTCGGTGATTATGTTGAACCATAAGTGTACAAAACTTTTAGTAATAAGATAGTGGTTTTCTACGAACTTGTCTTTTATATTTATTGCCTATCGGAGGTTGAAAAAAAAACGGCCCTCCTATAAGTGAGAATATTTTGTTCACCTGTATATTACTGGCGTGTCCCACTCACACCAATTGTCCCCCCTCCTCAGAAATGGAGCCGGTCACAAAGTGATGACCTAATGTGTGGATAACAGAGAAATGCTTTCAGTGTTGCTGTTCTGGACCGGTTTGTTTTGGAGCACGGTCACTGCACCCTTGAGTGGGGACCTCGTCTACCATTCCAGAGCGTGATAGAATCATTAGCACACGTGAGTGTAAGCCTAGTTTACAAATTGCAAGTTCTTGCAGCATTCCCTACTTAACTGGTACACAAGTCAAGAAAATGACGTTAATTATTCTTTGTTTCAAAGCCACTTATTGCTCGCGAGAACAGTGACTGTATTCCCTGGCTTTGTCTTCTCTCGTTTACAGCATCTTTCGTAATAACAATAACTTTATTTATGTACAGAGTTTAGTTATGTCACCTCTCTCTGTGTCAAAATATGTTTACTTTCTCTAGCACATACGTACTATGTACACAGTGGATAGAAAAGGTATTGTATTACACCCAAAAATTCACCTGAAATATATGTTTTGAGGTCCTCTGAGTCAGAATTTTTTTTTTAGAAAAGCTCCATGTGCCTATGGACAGCATAGCTCAAAAACGAAAAGTCGATTAAATACCAAACTTGGTATTTAAGTTCAGTATCTTTCATGGATACGAAAAGTTTGAAGAAAATCCTCCCCACCCATAAATAGCCTTTACACGGAAAAAAATGTCGAACATTTTGATTTTCTCAAAAATAGCTAAAAAGATTAAAATCTCTCTTATATTTAACACTCTCATGACAAATTTTCTGGAATTTTCTGGAAGTAGCCTCTGAACACCTCAATTCTGGATGAGTTTTTCTCAATTTTGCATAACAGGTAAAGCGTAAGAGAGAGAGACAAAAGCTTCCTACAAAAAACGTAGATCTCATTAAAACACACAATTTATGTCATACACATTTTTACGTGGAGTTAACCGCTTTCGAGATATTCCAGTATTTTTGTTTCAGTTTTAAAATACTAAAAGTTTTCTAATGCGGGAACTTGTCAACTCCTGGCCACGCAAAGAAACGGATTTCATCCACATGGCAACCACATTTTAAAATACTTTAACCAATGGTACTCCCTTCATCCCTTCTACTCACAAGGAAGCAAGTAATAAGACAATTTCTGGTAATGTTTATTTAGATTATCATGAAGTAGATAGAAGAACAAGCTTTTGTAAGAACAGTTTGTCACATAAGTGTAGAGAAACCCATATGTATGGAATATATATAGTTTTTACTTTCTCTATCCAAAATTGTGAGATCCCCTGAATAAAAAAAAACATTTTTAGAAGCGTATCCATGTGTCTGTGAGCCGGATAACTCAAAAACGCAAAGCCGGTGCAATATCAAACTTGGTATTTGAGTTTAGCATCTCCCAAACATGCGACATGAAGATTTGCAACAAAAAAAAAAGGTCTCCGGAAACATTTTGGAAAATTCAGTTTTTCTCAAAAATGGGTTGAACGATTTTGATTAAAACATGGTATGTTAAAGATATTTATCTGACAAATAAAATGTACATAACATAAATTGTGTATTTTAAGGAGATCTACTTTTTTGAGTTATCTGTTAACCAGATATCCAAAAGGCACGCAGTCTTCTGGGGCTATTCCCAGTAAATTCAAGATAAACATTTCATTTTGTCATGAAGATATCATAAATTTATTGTATTTTAATCAAAATAATTGCAGATATTTTTGAGAAAATAAAAAGTTTGCCATAGTGTACCATGTTTGGTAGTTTGGGGTTGGGAATTGACCCGAAAATCTTCCTGTCACATCTTTAACTGCATGGTACGACAGGCAACAAGGAAGTTGGTCCATGACAGGCGTGGTCAGCGGTTAATGCGGTCCTCCTTCACCATCAAGCAGCTCTAGGGTTGCCAGATCTCCGGGCGCCGCTTTTGGAATGAATTCTCCGGCCAATGACGTTAATCTACGGGCTTGACTGTCACCTTCCTCATGCATAATTTGGTTCGAATGTTGATTTCTAATTGCAACAAAACGCTATGTTTCTATTGTTATTCTGGCAAGGTTTCGTTGTTGCGTCTGTTATATTCTGCCCACATTGTTAAAGAAACTCTGGCAAGTCGTTGTCACTTGTCAGTCAGCAGTTCACCGCTCCTCTGCCACTACCTTTCCTAATTCAGAGTTTGTTGGTGTGTGACGAGTAGTGGTATCGGCAACAATGGTCATCGTCAGCAGTAGTACCAAATTAATTTATTATGTTAGTAAAATTGTGACTGTAATAATACAAACAATGTGATGTGTTCCATTCACATGACTTACTCTAATCTCTGCAACAAATTATTGCTAAAAAGCTAATGCTTCTTATTTACTTCATGCTAAACGAGAAAAAATTAGCAGAAATAGTCTTGTTACTTGCTTCCTTGTAAGTAGAAGCGAAATAAGGGAGTAGCATAGGTTAAAGTGATAGTCAAAAGCTGGTTGCTATGTGACTGAAGTTCCTTTATTTATATGAACACGAGGTGACAAATTCCTATATGATAAAAGTATGTTTTTCCAAGCTGAAACCAAAAAAAAAAGGAATATCTAAAAAACGAACAACGCCACCAAAAAATAGTATATGACATAAATTGTGTGTTTTAACGTGCTCTACAATTTTTGTGTGGTAAGCTTTTGTCCAGCTCTTACGGTTTACTAGTTATGCACAATTCCGTAAAATTAATCCAGAATAAAGTAGTCTTCAGAGGCTATTCCAGAAAATCAAAGACATACATTTTATTTATCAGGTAAATATCTTTAATGTACGATATTTTAATCAAAATCGTTAGAGCTATTTTAAGAAAATCAAAATTTTCGAAAAAAGTTCCATGTAAAGGATAGTTGGAGGTGGGGGGGGTTCTTGAAAATCTTCGTGTCACATCCTTGGAAGACACCAAACTTAAATACCAGTCCTTTCGTTTTTGAGCTATGCTGTCCACAGACACACACGCGGACCTTTTTGTAAAAATGCTTTTTTTTTTTTGGATTCAGGGGGGCCCAAAATGTGTGCTTGCGGTGAAATCTCGGTATTGAATTTTTGGGTGCAATACAATACATTCTCTATGCACTATGTACATAGTACGTGTTAAACAGTTTCTGTGCCCATTACTGAGATATCCATAACGCGGGTCTGTCATTCTCGCATCCCTAAGTAGCTCCTCAAATGGGCCCCAGGACCTCACGAGGCTGACCAGATCTCCGCACCCGGTACCGGGAATCGAACCCAGGTCTCCCGCGCTAAGGAGATGAACATGTCTGGAACATACTTAACTTCAATACCAAGTTACCTACTGAGACATAGAAACATTTGACTATCACTGTTAGGTTGATCCGCGTCAACACGTGGCCAGTGCAAATGTAATCCCATGCTAACAATCCAAATCACGGAATGAATTTATTGTATACAAATACCCAAGAGTTGATTTGTACCGTTAGACAGAGCGACATGATATTCGTCAGTGTCACCTCACTTCCACAATATTGTATACAAATACCCAAGAGTTGATTTGTACCGTTAGACAGAGCGACATGATATTCGTAAGAGTCACCTCACTTCCACAATATTGTATACAAATACCCAAGAGTTGATTTGTACCGTTAGACAGAGCGACATGATATTCGTAAGAGTCACCTCACTTCCACAATATTGTATACAAATACCCAAGAGTTGACTTGTACCGTTAGACAGAGCGACATGATATTCGTGAGAGTCACCTCACTTCCACAATATTGTATACAAATACCCAAGAGTTGACTTGTACCGTTAGACAGAGCGACATGATATTCGTAAGTCACCTCACTTCCACAATATTGTATACAAATACCCAAGAGTTGATTTGTACCGTTAGACAGAGCGACATGATATTCGTGAGAGTCACCTCACTTCCACAGTATTGTATACAAATACCCAAGAGTTGACTTGTACCGTTAGACAGAGCGACATGATATTCGTAAGAGTCACCTCACTTCCACAGTATTGTATACAAATACCCAAGAGTTGACTTGTACCGTTAGACAGAGCGACATGATATTCGTAAGTCACCTCACTTCCACAATATTGTATACAAATACCCAAGAGTTGATTTGTACCGTTAGACAGAGCGACATGATATTCGTAAGTCACCTCACTTCCACAATATTGTATACAAATACCCAAGAGTTGATTTGTACCGTTAGACAGAGCGACATGATATTCGTGAGAGTCACCTCACTTCCACAATATTGTATACAAATACCCAAGAGTTGACTTGTACCGTTAGACAGAGCGACATGATATTCGTGAGAGTCACCTCACTTCCACAATATTGTATACAAATACCCAAGAGTTGACTTGTACCGTTAGACAGAGCGACATGATATTCGTAAGAGTCACCTCACTTCCACAGTATTGTATACAAATACCCAAGAGTTGACTTGTACCGTTAGACAGAGCGACATGATATTCGTGAGAGTCACCTCACTTCCACAGTATTGTATACAAATACCCAAGAGTTGACTTGTACCGTTAGACAGAGCGACATGATATTCGTAAGAGTCACCTCACTTCCACAGTATTGTATACAAATACCCAAGAGTTGACTTGTACCGTTAGACAGAGCGACATGATATTCGTAAGAGTCACCTCACTTCCACAATATTGTATACAAATACCCAAGAGTTGACTTGTACCGTTAGACAGAGCGACATGATATTCGTAAGTCACCTCACTTCCACAATATTGTATACAAATACCCAAGAGTTGATTTGTACCGTTAAACAGAGCGATATGATAATCGTAAGTCACCTCACTTCCACAATATTGTATACAAATACCCAAGAGTTGACTTGTACCGTTAGACAGAGCGACATGATATTCGTAAGAGTCACCTCACTTCCACAATATTGTATACAAATACCCAAGAGTTGATTTGTACCGTTAAACAGAGCGACATGATATTCGTAAGTCACCTCACTTCCACAATATTGTATACAAATACCCAAGAGTTGATTTGTACCGTTAGACAGAGCGACATGATATTCGTAAGAGTCACCTCACTTCCACAATATTGTATACAAATACCCAAGAGTTGATTTGTACCGTTAGACAGAGCGACATGATATTCGTAAGAGTCACCTCACTTCCACAATATTGTATACAAATACCCAAGAGTTGATTTGTACCGTTAGACAGAGCGACATGATATTCGTAATTCACCTCACTTCCACAGTATTGTTTACGCAGTAACGGTTGCTGTTGAGAATCATGGAGGACGGTCGGCATAAATTTGCTCTTGCATCTTCGTTCAGAAACATAAGGCTGGCAAACCGTTGACTCACTCGTGAAAAAATATAGCGTGTTATTTATGGACGCTCTTTAACTGCTGTGGTTCTCAGTGTCCCATTCTATACTGGGCGTGAAAGACCGCTTATTTTTGCTCAGAGGCCTCTCTATCAGTCTTGAGGCTCTTTTCCGTATTGTAAATCTACGACACGGCGTTGCTTCCTTTCCGAATGAAGCCATGGTAAGTATTTTTACACCCGCAAAAATCCATCGTCCTCCGCCGGGTTTGAACCCGCGACCTTCGGTATAGGAAGTTAGCATGGTAACCATTCACTGGTGAAAAAGCTATAGTGTTGAGCGTTTTGTAAGAAATGTCCCACATTTTCCGTGAAAACAAATATAAACAAATATAAACAATGCTCAGAAAGGCATGAGAAATGTGACGGTTTCGTGAAGAACGCAATTCGCTGCCACTGTCAACAATTCAGTTGTTACCAATATTATCGTATCACTATGAGTGTTTTCATCTTGTCCAGTTGTATTGGCTAACACAATGGACTACTATATCATTGTAATACTGACATTAGGTCTCAAATGTTCTTCACGGCCTCCTCAATTATGACATGGCCCACACGAATATCGATACAAATAGGGAGCAATTGTTTTATTTCAGCTTTTAATAACTAATACACGTTATCTTATTGCACTCATCTCATACAAATTATGATTATTTTCATGAACTAAACACATTATGATAAAACTTTAAGTAAACATTGTAACTGAAAGTGAAGGTTGGCTGACCTTGTTACCAATAACCAAGACAAAGAAATGAACATCAGCTGCGACAATACCGCTCCAGTCAGATGTCTGTGATTGGTTCAAATTGCCTAATCTCCTCCATTCCATTGGCGCTTTAATAGTGGAGCTGAATTGTCACATTTTGTAATATTGTATTCACCGAATAGGAGCTCTATTCGTTTTACATTACAAAATGCCGCATGGTCGTGAAAATATGACACCATTTCTGGCGCGAATGGCAGAAGTTTACATTAATACGGTGCACTGGCTTTTGTTTTGGCAAGAATCAGCTTCAGGCTTTAGTGTCAGAATTAGACGCCTGTTAGCATTTCACTTAACATCAACAAGACACAAGCAAAAATATTTTCTCTAAGACCTTGTCGAAACCTTTATTATTTGCATTTACAGCTAACCTCAAAGCTCAGTTAAATATCTCGGCGTTCTACTGGACACAAAAATGACATGGAAATATCATATTACTAACTCAAGATTCATGAAACTTTACCCATTAATTAATAAACGCTTCAAGATTGGCGTGGACTGCTCCATTCTTCAATTGGACCTCTTCTCAGCTGCTATATGGTCCACAAGAAATAAAACTGTAAGTTGTACACAATAAGTTTCTCCGCACAGCTTCAACAATAGAACAACAGAACAACAGAATATGAAGACATTCTTCACCAACGTGCTCAAGCACATCAAAACTACACACAACATTTCTTAACCTGTGACACAGAGCACTCCTGCTAATAAAAATTATTTGTAAATATCATAATCATGTACTTTCATTTTTTTAATTTACTACTTTATATTTGATTCAATTGTAAGGTTTATTTGTAAAGTTATATTACTAATAACTATTTCTGTTTATGTTGGAGGAACCAACCTCAAATGTTAGTGTATTTAATGTTTTTGTTATCTATGGTCTGTATCGCATAATGATGATCTGCCAACAATACAATTAAAAAAATAAAATCTGATGTCTTACACTCTCGTGACATTCTCTAGCTACTCTAAAAACAAACTTCCTACATGAGATTATTCTTCTTTCTACACAATGCTAATCGAGATAAACATTAGCAGAATGTTCTTATTACTTGGTTCCTTATAAGTAGAAGGCAACTAAAGGAATGCGCTATGCTAAAGTGATAGTCAAATGTTTTAAAAGCTGTCGCTTCTTTGTTTGGCCAGGAGTACAACCAAAGAAAAACGGACACTTCTTGTCTTAAAAGAGTATAATTACTTCACAATAGAAACCAATAACAAGGAATATCTCGGAAACTGTTACCTCCACAACAAAAAGATAGAGGACATAAATTCTGTATTTTGTCGAGATCTACATTTTTTGTGTAGTAAGTTGTCTATTTCATTACGTTTATCACTTATGGAAAATTCAGTATTCCATGTAAAGGGTATTTGGAGGTGGGGGGATTTTCTTGAAAATCCTTGGAAGATACCAAACTTAGATACCAAGTTTGGTATTTAACGGTCTTTTCGTTTTTGAGCTATGCTGTCCACAACCACACACATACACGGACATATACACACATGCACGCACACAGGCGCGGGCGCGCGGAATTTTTCTAAGCTTTCTTTTGATTTCAGGGGTACCCAAAATATATATTTCCGGTGAAATCTCGGTATGGTATTTTTGGGTGGAATACAATACCTTCTCTATACACTATCCATATAGTGCGTGTAGAGAAAGTAAAAAATATCTGATGTGTTCCATTCACTTGCCTTTCTCTACATCTCTACAACAAATTATTGTTAGAAAGCTTATGCTTCTATATACTTCTTGCTAATCGAGAGAAATTAGCAGAAACAGTCTTATTACTTGCTTCCTTGTAAGTAGAAGCGAAATAAGGGAGTAGCATAGGTTAAAGTGACAGTCAAAAGCTGGTTGCTATGTGACTCAAGTTCCTTTGTTTGTTTGGACAGGAGTTCACAAATTCCTGTATAAGAAAAGTATAATTTTTTAAAGCTGAAACCAAAAACAGGGAAAATCTCAAAAACGATCAACTCCACGAAAGAAAATGTTATCACATAAATTGTGTGTTTTAAAGTGCCCTTCATTTTTTGTCCGGTAAGCTTTTTTCCATCTCTTGCGGTTTAACAGTTATGTAATATTCCGTAAAATACGTCCAAAGTAAAGTAGTCTTCAGAGGCTGTTCCCAGAAAATTCAAGATAATACACATTATTTGTCAGGTAAATATCTTTAATATACGATATTTTAATCAAAATGGTTACAGCCATTTTTCAAAATTTTCGACATTTTTCCCATATACAGGGTATTTGGAGGTGGCGGGATTTTCTTGAAAATCTTCGTGTCGCATCATTGGAAGATACCAAACTTAAATAACAAGTTTAGTATTTGAGTATTCTGTCCACAGACACATACACACGCGCGCGCGCGAGCTCGCTGATCTACTTTAAGAATACTTTTTTTTTTTTTGATTCAGGGGTACCCAAAACATATTTGCGATGAAATCTCGGTATGGAATTTTTGGGTGGAATACAATACCTTCTGTATAGACTATGCATATGGTGCGTGTAGAAAAAGTAAAACTAATGCACCCCCTTCTACTTCCAAGGAAGCTGGTCCCAATGAGAATCATCTTATTGCCCAAGCCACAGAACAATGAACGGCAGGCACTTGTTTCGGCCTGCAGCATGGAAACGGCGGGCGTAACCTCACCTACACCCTCCTTTCACCCGGCCAGGTTCGAGTCCCGCCTACTGCCCCAAACATTTCGTCACAAATACCTCTATTCTTTTCTCATTCCTAGAAACAGTTACAGTAAGGTGAAAAAGCTGATATGTTCCACTCGCATGAGCCACAAACAAGCTGTTCTTACAAAAGCTCATTCTTCTCTCAACTTGATGCTAATCGAGATAAACATGAACAGAAATTGTCTTATTGCTTGCTTCCTTGTCAGTAGAAGCGAAATAAGGGACTACCATAGGTTAAAGTGATAGTCAAATGTTTTAAAAAGTAATTGAAATACGGTTTCCTTTTGCATTCCTCGAAACAAAACAAAAGAGATGACATGAAAGTTGAATTTCCGTTTGAGAAAAGTTGAAGTAGTATCAAATTTGAACAAATAACAACGAATATCTCGGAAACGGTCAATTCTACAGAAAAAAATGTATATGACTTAATTGTGAATTTTAATGGATCTACATTTTTGTGGAGTAAGTTTTTGTCTCACGGTTTACGAGTTATAAGACTCATCTAGAATGAAAAGGTCTTCAGAGGCCATCCGCAGAAAATTCAAGATATTTATTTTCTTTATTTCACTGTATACCCTCCTCGTATGTTGGGCTTTACACCCCCCCCCAACTTATAGTTTGAGGAACAGAGAATAACCAGGATGGACGATCAGTTCGATACCTGATATGAAAAATGAGAATGTCAGGAAAGATAATCATGAGACAATATTGTTGGAATAAATGGCGGGGGAAACCGGAGAAAACCTAGGCAGATGCCGCTGCGTCCACCACAAATCCCATATACCTACATAGAACCTGGGTCAACAGGCGAGCGATCTAACCGCTTGGCCACGGGGACGAATTATTAATTTTTGTTTGTTTGTTTCAATTTAACATGTAAGGTGATATCGGCGGCTTTGCTATAAAAGGTTCTTTACTTTGGGTTTAAATCGTTTTATTTTCCTCAAAAATACACACATCCAAACTTGCAGACTCCCTGGGGGATAAGGAATAATTCTGGTTAAAGAAACTTTCCCCGCCTCAGCCGGGAATCGAACCCGGGACCTCAGATCCACTACGAAGGCTTGTTTGTGGTGTAAATATCTTAAATTGCTAATTCCATTTTATGTTTGCTTACTCTACACGTATAAGCTCGTCGTAGATAGATCCAAAAATTCCATTTTGAAACTTCATCTGATATGTATGTTTTGAGGTCCATTGTGTCCAAAAGGCCATTTTTATTTTCTCCAGCACGTATATGCATACAATGTATCTACATAGCAGCTAGGGAATGTACCTATTGCATTCTAACTACAAATTTGATGTCGAAATTTCAACGGAAATATGCGTTTTGAGGCCCACCAATCCCCCCCCCAAAAGTATTTTTAGAAAAAGGTCCACGCACGTGTGGCAAGAGCTCAAAGATCGAAACGACCGTAAAGACCAAACTTGGTGTTTATGTTTAGTATCTTCCAAAGATGGAAAACAAAGATTTTCAAAAAAAATTCCCTCACCACAAACTATCCTTTACGTGAAAAAAAATTATGAATTCTCAGAAATGGCTCAAACGATTTTGATGCAAATTTGTTATATTAAAGCTATTTACCTGACAAATAAAATGTACATCTTGACTTTTCTGGGAATAGCCTCTGAAGAGTACTTTATTCACTGTTACATAACTGATAAACCGTAAGAGATGGACAATAATTTACTGTACAAGAAGTGAGGTCTCTTATAACACACAAGTTTGTAGGGTTCCGACTGAGGTCGCGGGTTCAAGCCCGCTGGAGGACGATGGGTTTTCTCAGCGTGACTTCCTTGCGAAAGGAAGTAAATCGTAGGTTCTGTGTTGTAGATTTACGGAACTAAAAGAACCCCAAGCCTAATAAAGAGGCCTCTGAGCAAAATTAAGCGGTCTTTCACGCCCAGTATAGAATTGGACGCTGAGAACTTGAGCACTCCATTTATATTCCTTTATTTGCCTTCTCCTTACAAGGAAGCAAGTAATAAGAATATTTCTGTTAATGTAGATAGAAGAATAAGCTTTTGAAGCAATATATTTTGTGATTCGATATTTTTTAAAATGAAAGATGATATTTAATGTAAATGGTGTTTTTGGGGTGAGGAATTGATCCTATATTTTGTTGTTGATGTTACAGATATTCAAGCATCGAGAACGTCAGAAAATAAATATATATGTTTCCACAACTCAACAAGCAAGGTAGTCATGGCAACAAGCGAACAGTTACCTATCAATAACGTGGCAGCCATTTTACAAAACAAATTCACTAGTGCCATTTTAAAACCGGTAGCTGAACCATAAACAAAAGACTAGCTTGTTCAATTCTCAAACACCACATAAATATGGACCGGTTCTGACAACGCGGCTCGGCGCGCTATTGGCTATCGCTGACTCCTCGTTATCCTTACCTATGATCAATTATGAATTATTCTTAAAAATTCACATGACTTTCTCTACATCTCTGCAACAAATTATTGTTAAAAAGCTAATACTTCTATTTACTTCATGCTAATGAGAAAAAATTAGCAGAAATTATTACTTGCTTCCTTCTAAATAGAAGCGAAATAAGGGAGTAGCATAGGTTAAAGTGATAGTCAAAAGCTGGTTGCTATGTGACTGAAGTTACTTTGTATGGATATGAGTTGACAAATTCCTGTATGAGAAAAGTTAAGTTTTTCAATGGTGAAACCAAATACAAACGATCAACTCCACGAAAAAATGTTTATAACTAAACTGTGTGTTTTAACGTGCTGTACATTTTTTTGCGAAGTAAGCTTTTGTCCATCTCTTACGGTTTAGCACTTATGCAACATTCTCTAAAATTCATTCAGTCTTCAGAGGCTATTCCCAGAAAATTCAAGATATACAATTTATTTCTCAGGTAAATATCTTTAATATACGATATTTTAATCAAAATCGTTAGAGTCATTTTGAGAAAATAAATATTTCCAAAAAAAGGTCCATGTTAAGTGTAGTTGGGGATTTGCTTGGAAATCTTTTTGTCGCATCCTAGGGAGATACTGAACTTAAATATCAAGTAGGGTATTCAGCGGTTTTTCCGTTTTTGTCGCCTCCTAGTGAGATACTGAACTTAAATATCAAGTAGGGTATTCAGCGGTTTTTCCGTTTTTGTCGCCTCCTAGTGAGATACTGAACTTAAATATCAAGTAGGGTATTCAGCGGTTTTTCCGTTTTTGTCGCCTCCTAGTGAGATACTGAACTTAAATATCAAGTAGGGTATTCAGCGGTTTTTCCGTTTTTGTCGCCTCCTAGTGAGATACTGAACTTAAATATCAAGTAGGGTATTCAGCGGTTTTTCCGTTTTTGTCGCATCCTAGTGACATACTGAACTTAAATATCAAGTAGGGTATTCAGCGGTTTTTCCGTTTTTGTCGCATCCTAGTGACATACTGAACTTAAATATCAAGTAGGGTATTCAGCGGTTTTTCCGTTTTTGTCGCATCCTAGTGACATACTGAACTTAAATATCAAGTAGGGTATTCAGCGGTTTTTCCGTTTTTGTCGCCTCCTAGTGACATACTGAACTTAAATATCAAGTAGGGTATTCAGCGGTTTTTCCGTTTTTGTCGCATCCTAGTGAGATACTGAACTTAAATATCAAGTGGGATATTCAGCGGTTTTTCCGTTTTTGTCGCATCCTAGTGACATACTGAACTTAAATATCAAGTGGGATATTCAGCGATCTTTCTGTTTTTGTCGCATCCTAGGGAGATACTGAACTTAAATATCAAGTAGGGTATTCAGCGGTTTTTCCGTTTTTGTCGCCTCCTAGTGACATACTGAACTTAAATATCAAGTAGGGTATTCGGCGGTTTTTCCGTTTTTGTCGCATCCTAGTGACATACTGAACTTAAATATCAAGTAGGGTATTCAGCGGTTTTTCCGTTTTTGTCGCCTCCTAGTGACATACTGAACTTAAATATCAAGTAGGGTATTCGGCGGTTTTTCCGTTTTTGTCGCCTCCTAGTGACATACTGAACTTAAATATCAAGTAGGATATTCAGCGGTCCTTCCGTTTTTGTCGCATCCTAGTGAGATACTGAACTTAAATATCAAGTAGGGTATTCAGCGGTTTTTCCGTTTTTGTCGCCTCCTAGTGACATACTGAACTTAAATATCAAGTAGGATATTCAGCGCTCCTTTCGTTTTTGTCGCATCCTAGTGAGATACTGAACTTAAATATCAAGTAGGGTATTCAGCGGTCCTTCCGTTTTTGTCGCATCTGAACTTAAATATCAAGTGGGATATTCAGCGATCTTTCCGTTTTTGTCGCATCTGAACTTAAATATCAAGTGGGATATTCAGCGATCTTTCCGTTTTTGTCGCATCTGAACTTAAATATCAAGTGGGATATTCAGCGATCTTTCCGTTTTTGTCGCATCTGAACTTAAATATCAAGTGGGATATTCAGCGATCTTTCCGTTTTTGTCGCATCTGAACTTAAATATCAAGTGGGATATTCAGCGATCTTTCCGTTTTTGTCGCATCTGAACTTAAATATCAAGTGGGATATTCAGCGATCTTTCCGTTTTTGTCGCATCTGAACTTAAATATCAAGTGGGATATTCAGCGGTCCTTCCGTTTTTGTCGCATCTGAACTTAAATATCAAGTGGGATATTCAGCGGTCCTTCCGTTTTTGTCGCATCTGAACTTAAATATCAAGTGGGATATTCAGCGATCTTTCCGTTTTTGAGGTATGCGTTCTCAGACACACACAAACACACACACGGACCCTTTTGTAAAAATGCGTTTTTCGGATTCTGGGGGACCCAAAACATGTATTTTCGGTGAAATCTCGGTATTGAATTTTTGGGTGCAATTCAATACGTTCTCTATAAACTAAGTACATAATACGTGTAGAGAAAGTAATTATGAATGTGTTTTGACGAGCTGTACATTTTTACTTTCTCTACACGTATTATGTACTTAGTTTATAGAGAACGTATTGATTTGCACTAAAAAATTCGATTCCGAGATTTCGCCGCAAATACATGTTTTGGGTCCCCCTAATTACAAAAAAGCATTTTTAGAAAAATGTGCGTGTGTGTATGTCTGTGCCAGCATAACTCAAAAACGAAAATACCAAACTTGATAAAATGGTTAAAATAGTTGCCATATTTATGAAAGGTGATGTAAATTAACCAGAAAGTTACAGACTAATAGCTATTCTTGTGTGTTAGGTAAAGTTTTTGAATGTGTTGTGCTCCATCAATTAAGGTTATATACCACAGAAAATAACATTCAATTTGGCTTTTCCCCATGTAGAAATACACACGATGCAATACAAGATGTATTAGAGCTTGTATATAAAACATTTGAAGACGAGGAAAATGCTCTTGCTTTGTTATTTGATTTAAGCAAAGCTTTTGATTGCATTCCACATGACTTATTACTAATGAAATTAGAATACTATGGAATTAGAAATATTGAGTATAACTTCTTTTGCAACTATTTACCTGGGCGTAGCCACACTGTTTTTGTAAATACAAGAGACTACATTGATTTTGGAGTACCACAAGGAACTATCTTAGGACCATTTCTATTTCTTATTATGATAAATGACCTGCCATGTAATATACCTGCTAAGACGATTCTATATGCTGATGATTCCACTTTTATTTTTACACATAATGATTTTGCTGTTTTAAATAATGTGTTATGACATAATTCAGAGTGCTACTAAATGGTTCTCCAGCAATGGTTTTTTAACTAACTGTGACAAAATGCAAAACATTATTTTTAGCCTTAGACAAAGCTCAAATGATGCTGAATACATTAATGTAAAACTTTTAGGAATGGTTTTAGACACAGCATTCACATGCTGAAGTGTATGCAAAAGATTATCTAAAGTTGTGTATTTACTGAGAACCATTTATAACAAAGAACCTTGCAGCTTTTTAAAGCAAATATATTTCTTGCTTTGTTTGAAAGTGTTTTAGCTATGGACTGTTAGCATATGGGAACTGTTGTAAATTAAATGATATTCTACTTCTACAAAAGAAAGCCATGAGAATTTTATGTCATACGTCTTACAATGCTCCATGTAGACCACTTTTTATGCAACAGAAAATTCTAACGGTGTACAATTGCTATATATCACAATTATTATTATTTGTGCACAAGAATTTAAATCAATTTAAACTGAACAGACAGTAAATACCAGAAATATTGCTAAACTACATGTTCCATACTCTAGAGAGACTAAAGAAAGTTAACCAGCATTATGCTTCCTGACCACATGAGAGTTCTAAATGTAATACAGTTTAAGGCCAAAGTAAACAAACGGTTGATAGACAATGTATTTTACAATTTGGATGCATTTTTTAATACTAGAATTGTTATTTTGGAGGGGGGGTAGTGTTTAATGCCCGCCTTGAGTACTTATGGCACCGCAGGCGACGACACTGATGATACATGAATGATGATGGAACGCGATGGCGGGGGAAACTGGAGCACCCGGAGAAAACCCGCCCCTGCGCCGCCTTGCCCACCACAAATCTCACATGCGGTCGCTTGGGATCGAACCCGGGCCGCCTAGGTGAGAGGCGAGTGTTCTAAACGGGCGGCCCGAATTGTTATATGACTGACTTTTACCTGTATATATTATTTTGACCATGTGTACTGTACTAGTGACTGAACAAATAATTACTTAAATACTTATGTTCAGTGTCTTCCAATGATGTGACACATCAAGAACATCTCCCCACCCCTTTACATGGACAAAAATTACAAAAATGCTCATTTTTTGAAAAAAGACTCTAATGATTTTTTATTAAAATCTCTTATATTTAAGGTATATACATCAAATATAAAATGTGTATCTTGAATTTTCTGGGAATAGCTTCTAAAGACCTTTTATTATAAATGATGTTTAAGGAATTTTGCATAACTAGTAAAACGTAAGACATAAATAAAGACATAGCTCACAAAAAATGTAGATTTCGATAACATACACAATTCATGTCATATACCTTTTTTTCGAGATATTCCTTGTTATTGATTTCAGTTTTAAAATACTTAACACTGTTCTCATTAGGGAAGTTGTCAACTCCTGGTCACGTAAAGAAACGGATTTCAATCTCATAGCAACCACATTTTAAAACATTTGACTGTCGGTTTATCCTAGTGTATTCCTTTATTTCTCTTTTTCTTACAAGCAACTAAATAATAAGGCCATTTCGCTAATGTATTATTGTTAAATACAACAATAATAATAATTTGATACAGAGACGCAGGGAAAGCCATGTGAATGGAAACGTCAGAAGTTTTGTCTATGTGTTACGGTTTGCACCCAGAATAAACACGTCTTAAAATCTCAATGTGGCATCCCTGGAAAAAACTAAATTTAAATATCAAGTTTGATATTTAACGAACTTTTCAGCTATGATGTCCACACGCATACACACACGGACATTTTTTTAACTTTTTTTGACTCAGGGGGTCTGTCTGAAAACACATATTTCTGATGTATCTCGGTATTGAGTTTTTGGTGGAATACAATACCTTCTCTATCACTATACACATAGTACGTGTAGAGAAAGTAAAAATAATTGAGAATTTCTATATTAAATATCAGTAAAGGAATTATAGAATGTCCTTTATAAACGTTATGTATTCTATTGTCTGTTATTATAATTCATTGTAATAACGTCTTTATATTTTACTGACCATTTATATTTTGTTGTATTGTAACCAACTCTGTTTTTGTTTGTCGAAACAAATTGCTGACGTTTTCCATTCACATGACTTTCTCTACACCTCTGCAACAAATTATTGTTAAAAAGCTTATACTTCTATTTACTTCACACTAATCGAGAAAAAAATAGCAGAAATAGTCTTATTAATTACTTCCTTGTAAGTAGAAGCGAAATAAAGGAGTATCATAGGTTAAAGTGATAGTCAAAAGCTGTTTGCTATGTGACTGAAGTTCCTTTGTTTGTATGCACACGAGTTGACAAATTGCTGTATGAGAAAAGTAAAAGTTGTTCAAAGCTGAAAGCAATAGCAAGGAATGTCTAAAAAACTATCAACTGCACGAAAAAAATGTATATAACATAAATTGTGTGTTTTAATGTGCTCTACATTTTTTGTTAAGTAGGTTTTCGTCTATCTGTTATGATTTGCCAGTTATGCAAAATTCCGTAAAATTGATCCAGAATAAAGTAGTCTTCAGAGGCTATTCCCAGAAAATTCAAAATATACATTTTATTTGTCAGCTAAATATCTTTAATGTACGATGTTTTAATCAAAATTGTTTAGCCATTTTCGAGAAGATCAAAATTTTTGAAAATGTTTCCATGTAAAGGGTAGTTTGGAGTGGGGGGATTTTCTTGTTGCATCCCTGGAAGATACTGAATTTAAACACCAAGTTTCGTGTTTTACCGACTTTTCGTTTTTGAGTTATCGTGTTCAGAGACACACGGACCGTTTTTTTTTTTTTGGATTCAGGGGACCCTAAAACGTCTTCCGGCGAAATCTCCGTATCGAATTTTTTAATGGAATGCAATACCGTCTCTATACACTATGCACGCGTAGAGAAAGTAAACAATGGCGCTAATATTTTGATTAAAGTACCACATGTTTAACATGTTTTCATGACAAATATTGCATTTTCTGGGAATAGCCTTTGGAGTCCTTTTTATTCCGGATGACTTTTTTATACCTGGCTAACCGTAAGAGAGCGACAAAAACTTGGTATACAAAAAATGTAAATCTTATAAAAACACGCAATTTATGACGTATAATAGTTATTTATGATGTAAGAGCGTAAAGTTATGGTTTTTGATTCGAGCGGGAATATTGTGAATCAAAAAGAAACTTTACGCTCGCGTATCAAACAATGTTTTTTCTACGACAATTTTCTGATATTAAAAGAAACATGAGGTTAAGTTTGAGTCATTCACCAAAGTTTTTAGTTCATTATTTTCGAAACACCACTTCATAAATTTCTGATAAACTTTTCGGGATTTAGCAGGTAGTAAATTTGATTGTGCAGCTCTAAGGATATCATAATTCTCAACTCAGAATAACAACAATATTGGTTTGTCACGGCCTGCTATAACCGTTCCGATTTTAGCGAGCCCAAGGTTGGAACAAAATTACTTCACGTTTGCTGCGCGTGGATTCCGTGAAAATCAACTACTCAATTAGGCTCGTTGGTAGAAAAAGTAACAATACCAAGATGAGAGAGGTAGGCTATTAAAAGAGAAGCAGTAATGAAGTTAGCAACCAGTTTGGTTCAGATTCGACTCCGGTGTGGGCAGTTGCCAAATAACTTGTTACCTCTTTTTGTGAAGTATGTATGTTGTTGCGAAAGGCGCACAAAAGGAAAGTTACTGGATCTGGGTTCAAGTCCGGAGAGGCACGCTAACTGGGTCGCCAAGCAGTACATAACTCAACGTCAGTTTACAGCTTTCCGCCTGTTGCTATGGTAACCGGGCGGATTCCTGGCTAAGTGACTTCTCGGTCTGTCTTTGTTGCGACCAACACCTGACTGCGACGTAAAGTATACGTGTAAAGTATATATCATGCTAATCAAGAAAAAATTAGCAGTAATAGTCTTATTACTTGCTTCCTTGTAAGTAGAAGGGAAATAAGGGAGTAACATAGGTTAAAGTGACAGTCAAAAGCTGGTTGCTATGTTCCTTTGTTTGTATGGACAGAGTTGAAAAAGTGTATGACAAAAGTATAAGTTTTTTAAAGGTGAAATCAAAAACAAGGAATAACTAAAAAACGATCAACTCCACGAAAAAATGTATATAGCATAAATTGTGTGTTTTAACGTGCTCTACAGTTTTTGTGTGGTAAGTTTTTGTCCATCTCTTACGGTTTAGCAGCTATGTAAAATTCCGTAAAATTGATCCAGAATAAAGTAGTCTTCAGAGGCTATTCCCAGAAAATTCAAGATACACATTTTATGTGTCAGATAAATATCTTTAATATACGAAATGTTAATAAAAATCGTTACGAGCCATGTTTGAGAAAATCAAAATTTTCGAAAAAAGTTCCATGTAAAGGGTAGTTGGCGGTGGGAGGATTTTCTTGAAAATCTTCGTGTCCCATCCTTGGAAGATACCAAACATAAATACCAAGTTAACGGGTTTTTCGTTCTTGAGCTATGCTGTCCACAGACACACACACAAACAGACACACACACACACACACACACACATACACACACACACACACACACACGGAGCTTTTTGTAAAAATGTTTTGCTTTTTTTTTGATTCAGGGGGACCTAAAACATATTTCCGGTGAAATCTCGGTGTTGAGTCTTTGGGTGCATTGCAATACCTTTCTATACACTATGTACGTAGTACGGGTAGAGAAAGTAAAGATTCAAAGCCACAGCCGGTATTCGAACCAGGGTGTTGCTATGGTAGCTCAATGGTAAACCAATCCGTGGTTCAAATCCCGGTTGAATGTTCAGTCTGATTCCACGTATTCAAGTCCTGTCCTGCAGACGGCTTATGTGAATGAAACAAATAAATTAACATTGACTGACCATTATAGTTGGCTATACTAGGAAGCCCGGGTTTAAAGTACAAACGACATTGTAAGTCGCCATTGGGGAATACTATCTCAAAATAATTTTAGTCAATTAAGGAATTTAATGTTGTGCCGGCGCATTGACATGGTAGCTCAATGGTAGAGCAACCGACTAGAAACCGGGAGATCCATGGCTATGATATTGAATTTTTCAGTCTGACCCAACTACATAAATTTGTTTCATATCTGACTCTCAACTTACTCTTATAAAACCGATTGTTACAAAAGCTGTCTGCGTGGTCAGCGAACTGACTTCTCACCGGGAGATCCCGGGCTCGACTCCCAGCTTGACCAGAATGATTCGGTATCCCCCACAGAGTAGTATTCTAGTCTCCGTTCGCTGGTTCAAACCTGGCGGTGGATGATTTACGGCATTTAAAAGAACCTCAAGCCTGATAAAGAGGCCTTTGAGCACGCCCAGTATAGAATGGGACGCTGAGAATCACAGCAGTTAAACATCAACTCAAAAACCCCTACGTGACGGAGTCCCCGAAGGCTCTATATTATCACCCACCTTGTTTAGCCTCTTTATAACAGACTTCCCTACAGAGCAGGGTCTCAACATGGCCCAGTTCGCTGACGACTTCCTGCTCTACCGCACTGATAGGAACATGCGCAGAGCCTTCAACCCCATACAGAGACACCTCCGTCTCGTCCAGGACTGGTGCAGACACTGGCGGATGTCCGTTAACCCGGGTAACAGTCATGCTGTTCTGTTCCCCAGAAAACGCAGCCCAGACACCCCACTTTTTCTATCAGGGCCAGAAGACAGAGTGGGGATATTCCATGAAAAACCTGGGCGTCACTCTTGATAAGAACCTAACTTTTCGTGAACACGTGCGGGAACGTCGGACAGGGCTGTGGCCTCCCTTTAACCTGTTCTGGCCTCCCAAATGCCGGTTCATTTAAAGTTAAGTATTTACAAGGCGCTCGTACTCCCCCTGATGCTCTACGCCTGCGAAGTGTGGGGCATGGCAGCAGACTCCTGGCTTCTGTGGTTACAGCGGATACAGGTAGAGGACTCCGGTCAATATATTCTGTATGTCGACGTTTCCTTTTGAGGCTGCTTCAAGAAGCTTCGGCCCTCCCATATGTGGAAGATGTCATTAGGCGCCGGGTTCAAAAATTGTACACCAGATTGGGCGAACTTGAGAACGCACTTGTCATATCGCTGGGGGAGTACTTACGTACTGAACGCCGATACAGGCGCATGGCTTGCGGGCACCCGGTAACAACGGCTTCAAACCAGCGAACAGCAACTAACGGCTGAACTAAGTACCCCCCCTCCCATTGGAAGTGGTCAATCAAAATTCCCCAACAAAAACAATGTCTCCCAAATTAAGGAAAAGGATGCTACTCCTGCAACCGCTCGAGGAGCCTATCCAGCGCTATCTCCTCAACATGAAACCTGAAATACCTCATTCCTGTGTTAAACCCTCACCAGGTCTCGCACGCACAGCGGTTAAAGGGCGTACACAAATGAAATCCATTTCCTTATCACCTGGTCCAGAGCTGAAGGACCAGTTGGTGTTCTCGGTCGTGGCCGACCCTGGAGGAGCGCGTTCCAACTGTAACTGTGTCATCCCTCCCTGATCAGGGACGGGAATCAGCCTAGTATCAAGACATGAGGAAGTAGATGATAGGAAAGGCGATGGTGGGATGAATGGCGGGGAAAGCACATTATTGATAATGATAATTTATTTCACCATTTGGCATACATACAATGCAATAGGTCTCGTCATTGAAATGCATCTATATTTAAATATTGTTGTAAAATTAAGTTCCATTTTAACACTAATTTAAAAAAGAATATGCATTTACAATTTGTCTCATATTTAAAGGTAGTTTATTATACAATTTCACTCCAGATGAGATTTCTGTAAGCACCAAGTTATTTCTACACCTTGTATATCAGAAAAAAGTAACTCATCTGTCTTTTGGAGATGAATAAAATTCAAGCATGCAAAGATGCCACAGTTAAAAGTTCAAATTCTTTAAAAATAGGTGCACAATGTTGGTGAGAATTACAATTTTGTATTAATCTGAGAGCCTTCTTCTGGCTTGACTGGCTTCCCCAGAGCAATGAAATAAACTGATAAAGGACACTCACACCCCAAGATTTCTTAACAGAAATAAAACATTTGACAGCTTTCTGCATATTTTCATTATGTGGAATTTTCAGGAAAAGTACTGTGTACATAGTGTATAGAGAAGGTATTGTAATGCACCCAAGAATACAATAACGAGATTTTACCGGAAATATATGTTTTGAGATCCCAGAATCCAAAAAAAGCAATTTTAGAAAATGTCCGTGTGTATGTGTGTGTGTGTCTGTCTGTGGGCAGCATAGCTCAAAAACGAAAAGACCGTTCAAAACCAAACTTAGTATTTAAGTTAGGTATCTTCCAAGGAAGCGACACGAAGATTTCCAAGAAATCCCCCCACCCCAAACAACCCTTTACATGGAAAAAATTTCGAAAATTGTTATTTTCTTAAAAATGGCTCTAACGATTTTGATTAAAATCCCTTATATTTAAGATATTTACATGCCAAATAAAATGTATATCTAGAATTTTCTGGGAATAGCCTCTGAAGACCTGTTTATTCCGGATGATTTTTATTGAATTTTGTATAATTGGTAAAGCGAAAGAGATAGACAAAAACTCAGTACACAAAAACTGTAGATCTGGATAAAACCTACAATTTATGTCATTTACATTTTTTTCGTGAAGTTGGTCGTTTTTTAGATATTCCTCGTGTTTGGTTTCAGCTTTGAAAAACTTACTTTTCTCATACAGGAATTTGGCCATACAAACAAAGGAACCTCAGTCACATAGCAACCAGCTTTTGACTGTCACTTTAACCTATGCTACTCCCTTATTTCGCTTCTACTTACAAGGAAGCAAGTGATAAGACTATTTCTGCTAATTTTTTCTTGATTAGCATGAAGTAAATAGAAGCAATAATTTGTTGCAGAGATGTAGAGAAAGTCATGTGATTGGAACACATCAGATTTTTTTCTGTATTCATGTGCAAGCCATTTGCGTCAAATCAATTAGAAATTTGCTGTAAAGTATTGGAGGAATCAAAAGTATTTGCAGAAATAATTTTTAGCACAATGGAGCCTCTGCATAAGAGATCGCTTTACCTGGAGTAGCAGGGGCAAGTCATTAACACCGACAATGAAAACAAAAGGGAATATCCGCCCAGCCGCTGCGCTATTGTTATTAAAACAGACAATCTTCCATTATAGACAGAATACACCAGGATAAATCGATAGTAGCTTTTTACTGCGTATAGGAAATATGGCCACTATACATAGTATTCCAAAAGCAAAGTGCACGTTTAGAAAAGCATAACTCAAAACGAAAACAGAATCTTCATATTCAAGTATGGATTTGACAGGAAGGTTTTCAAGAAACCTCTTCGCCGCAAACTGCGTGCAATTCATGTGTAAAAAGTTTCAACAGTTTACCTTTTCCCAAAGCTTATGTTAATGTTTATCTTGGGGAATGGAAAACATCAGATGTGTTTCCTAGGGTTCAGGAGAACATATGGAAATAAAACTATTATATAAAATAAAGGAGAAGACAGAAATTAAAATAAATATAGATGCTTTATTATTTTTTTGTTTCCAATTAAAACTTTAAGTTCTTCATGTAGTTTATTAATACTAGGGTTGGCTGGTAAGTCCCGGGCCTCTCAATGAAAACAAAATTTAAACAAATGGCTTTATTTATCAACATAATCTCCAGAAAGGCTAATACATTTGTCATATCTGTGTTCTAATTTAATTAAACCATCTCTGTAGTGCGATTTATCAAGGTCCTCAAAACAGCTGTTTACCGCATCAATGATCTCGTTGCTGTGAAATCTTCGTCCTCCAAGAATAGTTTTGGGAACAGGTGGTAGTCACTGGGTGCTAGATCTGGCGAATAGGGTGGATGTTCAAGCAATTCCAACTTTAATCCGCTCATTTTTACTTTCTCCATACGCACTATGTACATAGTGTATAGAGAAAGTATTGCACTCCACCAAAAATTCGATACCGAGATTTCACCGGAAATATATGTTTTAGGGTCCCCAATATCCAAAAAAAGCATTTTCACAAAAAGGTCCGTGTGTGTGTGTGTGTGTGTGTGTCCGTGTCCGTGTGTGTGTGTGTGTGTGTGTGTGTGTGTGTGTGTGTGTGTCCGTGTGTCTGTGAACACGATAACTCAAAAACGAAACGTCGGTAAAATACCAAACTTGGTACTTAAGTTTAGTATCTTCCAGGGATGCGACGCGAAGAGTTTGATAAAAATCCCCCACCCCCAACTACCCTTTACATGGAACTTCTTTTTTCGAAAATTTTGATTTTCTCAAAAATGGCTCTAACGATTTTGATTAAAATTTCGTATATTAAACATATTTACCTGACAAATAAAATGTATATCTTGAATTTTCTGGGAATAGCCTCTGAAGAGTAGTTTATTCTGGATGAATTTTACTAAATTTTGAATAACTGCTAAACCGTAAGAGATGGACAAAAACTTACTACACAAAAAATGTAGAGCACATTAAAACACACAATTTACGTTATATACATTTTTTTCGTGGAGTTCGTCTTTTTTTAGACATTCCTTATTTTTGGTTTCTGTTATGAAAAACATACTTTTCTCATACAGGAACTTGTCAACTCCTATCCATATAAACAAAGGAACTTTATTGACATAGCAACCAGCTTTTGACTATCACTTTAACCTACGATTGTCCCTTATTTCGCTTCTACTTACAAGGAAGCGAGTAATTAGACTATTTGTGCTAATTTTTTCTGATTAGCATAAAGTAAATAGAAGTATAAGCTTTTTAAGAACTATTTGTTGCAGGGATATGGAGAAAGTCATGTGAATGGTTCACATCAGATTTTTTCTGATTAGCATAAAGTAAATAGAAGTATATGCTTTTTAAGAACTATTTGTTGCAGGGATATGGAGAAAGTCATGTGAATGGTTCACATCAGATTTTTCCCGTAGCAATGACTGAACGATGGGCTGGAACATTGTCGTGATGAAACAAGATTTTTTTTTTTTTTTTGCCAAATGAGGTGTTTTTCCTTTCACCTCACCACTCAAACGTTGCAGTAAGCTTGCGTAGTAACCACCACTGATACTTTTACCCTTTTCCAAGTAATCAATAAAAATAATTCCCTGTGCATCCCAGAAAACACTCGCCTATGACTTGCCTATTTTTGGAGTTGGTTCGCCTGGCGCAATCCACTGTTTTGACCGTGATTTACCTTCTGGAGTATAGTGATGTATCCAAGTTTCATCCATGGTAATGAGCAGTCTCAAAAATGTATTGGGATTTTTACGGTGCTCCACATTCTTAATAAAACAGTTTTTCTTTGCAACTTTTGATCAGGTGTCAACAAACGCGGAACCCATCTTGCACAGACCTTGTGAAAGCCGAAAACATCACTTAAAATATTACCTACACGTTATTTTGATATGTTTACAGCCTCTGCTATCTCAAACAACTTTAATCTGCGGTCTTCCAGTACTAAACGATGCATTTTTTCAATGATCTCTGGAGTTGCCATTTCTACAGGGCGTCCAGAGCGAGGCTCATCACTAGTGCTCGTACGTCCCATTTTAAACTGTGCAACCCACCTTTTAATCATTGAATATGAAGGGGCAGAGTCTTTCAATGTACTGTCCATTTCCTCCTTGGTTTCTTTAGGTGTTTAAGCCTTTCAAATTAAAGTACGTAAGCAGTGATCGTTTTTCCAAATGCTCCATTTTCGTGAAAACTGTAAAGATGTCTTGTTTAAAATGCTCTCATTGGAAAACTAAAGAAGCTATTGACATGTAACTATGGATACAAGCTAGTCTAGAGTTAAACTACCGTCTAACTGGCCCAGTGTCGCCAGATCTGTGTGAGGCCCGGGACTTATCAGCCCGTCTAACTGGCCTAGTGGCACCATATCTGTGTGAGACCCGGGACTTATCAGCCCGTCTAACTGGCCTAGTGGCGCCATATCAGTGTGAGGCCCGGGACTTACCAGCGTGTCTAACTGGCCCAGTGGCGCCATATCAGTGTGAGGTCCGGGACTTATCAGCCCGTCTAACTGGCCTAGTGGCACCATATCTGTGTGAGACCCGGGACTTATCAACCCGTCTAACTGACCCAGTGGCGCCATATCTGTGTGAGGCCCGGGACTTATCAGCCCGTCTAACTGGCCCAGTGGCGCCACATCTGTGTGAGACCCGGGACTTATCAGCCCGTCTAACTGGCCCAGTGGCGCCATATCTGTGTGAGGTCCGGGACTTATCAGCCCGTCTAACTGGCCTAGTGGCACCATATCTGTGTGAGACCCGGGACTTATCAGCCCGTCTAACTGGCCTAGTGGCGCCATATCAGTGTGAGGCCCGGGACTTACCAGCGTGTCTAACTGGCCCAGTGGCGCCATATCAGTGTGAGGTCCGGGACTTAACAGCCCGTCTAACTGGCCCAGTGGCGCCATATCAGTGTGAGGCCCGGGACTTACCAGCGTGTCTAACTGGCCCAGTGGCGCCATATCAGTGTGAGGCCCGGGACTTACCAGCGTGTCTAACTGGCCCAGTGGCGCCATATCAGTGTGAGGTCCGGGACTTAACAGCCCGTCTAACTGGCCTAGTGGCGCCACATCAGTGTGAGGCCCGGGACTTATCAGCCCGTCTAACTGGCCTAGTGGCACCATATCTGTGTGAGACCCGGGACTTATCAGCCCGTCTAACTGGCCCAGTGGCGCCACATCTGTGTGAGACCCGGGACTTATCAGCCCGTCTAACTGGCCCAGTGGCGCCATATCTGTGTGAGGTCCGGGACTTATCAGCCCGTCTAACTGGCCTAGTGGCACCATATCTGTGTGAGACCCGGGACTTATCAGCCCGTCTAACTGGCCTAGTGGCGCCATATCAGTGTGAGGCCCGGGACTTACCAGCGTGTCTAACTGGCCCAGTGGCGCCATATCAGTGTGAGGTCCGGGACTTATCAGCCCGTCTAACTGGCCTAGTGGCACCATATCTGTGTGAGACCCGGGACTTATCAGCCCGTCTAACTGGCTTAGTGGCGCCATATCAGTGTGAGGCCCGGGACTTATCAGCGTGTCTCACTGGCCCAGTGGCACCATATCAGTGTGAGGCCCGGGACTTAACAGCCCGTCTAACTGGCCTAGTGGCGCCACATCAGTGTGAGGCCCGGGACTTATCAGCCCGTCTAACTGGCCTAGTGGCGCCAGATCTGTGTGAGGCCCGGGACTTATCAACCCGTCTAACTGACCCAGTGGCGCCATATCTGTGTGAGGCCCGGGACTTATCAGCCCGTCTAACTGGCCCAGTGGCGCCACATCTGTGTGAGACCCGGGACTTATCAGCCCGTCTAACTGGCCTAGTGGCGCCATATCTGTGTGAGGCCCGGGACTTATCAGCCCGTCTAACTGGCCTAGTGGCACCAGATCTGTGTGAGGCCCGGGACTTATCAGCCCGTCTAACTGGCCTAGTGGCACTATATCAGTGTGAGGCCCGGGACTTATCAGCCCGTCTAACTGGCCTAGTGGCGCCAGATCTGTGTGAGGCCCGGTACTTATCAGCCCGTCTAACTGGCCTAGTGGCGCCAGATCTGTGTGAGGCCCGGGACTTATCAGCCCGTCTAACTGGCCTAGTGGCGCCATGTGTGGGTGAGGCCCGGGACTTATCAGCCCGTCTAACTGGCCTAGTGGCGCCAGATCTGTGAGAGGCCCGGGACTTATCAGCCGACCCCAGTAATTTAGTTTTATAGAACTGTTTTTCGTGATCCTCAAGATATGAATTCTCTGGGTTTAGAATGCAATACTTCACGTACCTATGTAGGTGTTTAGTGGCGCCATGTCTGTGTGAGGCCCGGGACTTATCAGCCCGTCTAACTGGCCTTTGTGGCACCATATCAGTGAGAGGCCCGGGACTTATCAGCCCGTCTTACTGGCCTAGTGGCGCCAGATCTGTGTGAGGCCCGGGACTTATCAGCCCGTCTGACTGGCCTAGTGGCGCCAGATCTGTGTGAGGCCCGGGACTTATCAGCCCGTCTAACTGGTCCAGTGGCACCATATCAGTGTGAGGCCCGGGACTTATCAGCCGACCCCAGTAATTTAGTTTTATAGAACTGTTTTTCGTGATCCTCAAGATATGAATTCTCTGGGTTTAGAATGCAATACTTCACGTACCTATGTAGGTGTTTAGTAGAACAGTAGACGAGTTACACACTTAAAAGGAGTATCCGTTACTAAACGTGTTGTTCATCAAGAAGCTTTATAAATCAAAGTAATATAGTAGGTGCGTGTCTGCCTCACATTCGAAAGGTCGCGAGTTCGAATCTCGCTAAGGGCGAGTTACCTGGATAACGAGAAGACGAGTGTCGAGTAACTTTAAGCTCCATGGGCCCCGAAATCATTTGAGCAGCATTTCACCAATTTCATTCATCGTCCGATATGACCAACCAGGTTAAGGGACGTTAAAACAAAACAAAAACAAAAAAATAGTAGGTGCAATGGAAAAGGAATGGATGTTTTTGGGAAACCATAAATACAACTCATTTTGAACTGAGCGGAATGTTGCGGCTCGCACTCGTGAGGTCCACGTTCACATCCCAGTTCAGCTTTAACACTCTTGTTTCTTTTTCTTCCTTTCTCTACGTTTTTGGAAAAAGGTATGTTGGTGTGTCTGTGGACAGCATAGTTCAAAAACGAAAAGACCATTAAATACGAAATCCTATATTTAAGCTTGGTGTCTTCCAAGGATACGACAAGAAAATCCCCCCACTCCAAACTACACTTTACATGCAAAACATTACAAAATTTTTGATTTTCTCAAAAATTGCTCAAAAGATTCTGATTAAAATTTCTTATATTTAAGATATTTACCTGACAAATAAAATGTATATCTTCAAATGTCTGGGAATAGCGCATGAAGACCTCTTTATTATGGATGATTTTTTTTTTTTTGAATTTTGCATAACTGTTAACCTGTAAGAGAGACAAAAACTTACTACACAAAAATGAAGTTCTTGTTAAAACATATCATACACATATGTTAGTTTACATTTGACAGAGGCTTCAAAGTAGTTTCGGTAAAATGGAGTCCAGATTGCACCGGTTTGTGAAGGGTGAACTGAGTAGAAAAGAGAGAGAGAGAGAGAGAGAGAGAGAGAGAGAGAGAGAGAGAGAATTTGGCCTAATTTCGATAGCTACTTAAAATATTTACGAAATACTGGTTCTTTTAACTACACTTTTAGTATTTTTACTTTCTCTACACGTACTATGTACATAGTGTATACAGAGGGTATTGAATTGTACCCAAAAATCGATGTCAAGATTTCACCGGAAATACATGTTTTGGGACCCCTTGAATACAAAATAAAAGGCGTTTTACAAAAAGGTATGTGTGTGTAGACAGCAAGTTCTAAAACTGAAAGATCGCTAAATACCAAATTTGTTATTTAGGTTTATTATCTTCTAAATATGTGATACGAAGACTTTGAAAAAAAATACCCCAACCCAAAATACCCATTATATGGACACTTTTTTGAAAATTTTGTTTTTTTCAAAAATGGCTCTAAGGATTTTCATTATAATACTATAAATTAATATGGAAAATAAAATGTATCTTGAGATTTCTGGAAATAGCTTTTGAAGACCTGTTTTGTATAAATTTTTCTGAAATCTGTATAAGAAATAACAAAAACTGTAGATCTCGTTAAAACACACGATTTATGTCATATGCATTTTTGTTGTAGAGTTGGCCGTTTCCAAGATGTTCCTTGTTATTGTTTCAATTGTAAAGTACTTATACTTTTCTCAGACAAGAAGTGTCAGTTTTTCTTTTGTTCTACTCCTGGCCAAGCAAAGAAGCGATTTGGAATGACAATCGCATAACGACAGCTTTTAAAACATTTGACTATCACTTTAGCATAACACATTCCTTTAGTTGCCTTCTACTTATAAGGAACTAAGTAATAAGAACATTCTGCTAATGTTTATCTCGATTAGAAAGAAGAATAATGTTTTTGGGAAGTCTGTTTGTAGAGTAGCTAGAGAAAGTCATGTGAGTGTAGCACATCAGATTTTTTTATAGTTAACATCTGCTTTAAGATACTTTAATTACAAGAACCGCTCTCGTTTTGGAGAATTTCCTGTGAGCTTTTAAGTAAGTCACTCACTCTGCGGCATGTGAATGACGTCAGCGCTCCAGTAATCAATCCATCACCTGGTTTTGATGATTTGTCCGTTCTTGTCTCAACCTGCATCTCGTACCTGGTGATGGTTTAAAGCGATACACAACTGCTTTTTTTTACCGATTTTTGGTGCAAAAACGCTTCGTAGGTACTTCAAGGCACATATCTTCACTCTTTCTGGTACTAACTACTTTAATTAGTACGTATATTCTGCAGTTTTTCCACTTTGTGATATAAGATACCGACCCAAAAATTCTGTACTAAAATTTCACAATAAATACATGTTCTGACACCTTCTGAATAAAAACAGCGTTATAGGAGCATGGCGCGCGCGCGCGTGTGTGTGTGTGTGTGTGTGTGTGTGTGTGTGTGTGGGCTGCATAGCTCAAAAACGAAATTACCCTTTACATGGAAATTTTTCAAAAATTACTGACGATTTTGATTAACATACGCATATTAAAGATATTTACATGACAAATAACATGTACATATATCTTGAATTTTCTAGGAATAGCTTCTGGAGACCTCTTTATTTTGTGTAACTTTTGTATAACTGGTAAAGCGTAAGACATAGACAAAAAGTAACCAATAACAAAATATATCTCGGAAATGGTCAACTGTACGAAAAAGATACAAGTGGCAAGTTGTTTGTTTTTACGAGCTCTTTATTTATTTGTTTATTTATTTATTTTGTATGGTACGTAAGTTTCTGTCTGTCTCTTCTGGTTTGCCAGTTATACACAATTCATCCAGAACGAAGAGGTCTTCATAGACTATTCCCCGAAAATTTACAATGTACATTTTATTTGTCATGTAAATTTCTTTAATATATGACAGTTTACTGATAATAGGACCATTTTAAATAGATCAACATTTTCGAAATGTTTCCCGAGTAAAGGGAAGTTTGGTTTGGGGACTTTCTTGATAATCTTCGAGTGCCATCCTTGGAAGATAGTAAACTTAAATACCATGTTTGATATTTAATAAACTTTTCATTTTTACTTTCTCTACACATACCATGTACATAGGTTATAGAGAAGGTATTGCACTGCACCCAATAATTCAATACCGAGATTTTACCGGAAATATATGTTTTAGGGTCCTCTGTATCAAAAAAAAAAAGCATTTTCGGAAAAAGTTCCATGTGTGTGTGTGTGTGTGTGTGTCCGTGTGCCTGTGAAGCAACTCAAAAACGAAAAGTCGGTGGAATACCAAACTTGGTATTTAAGATTTGTATCTTCCAGGGATGGACACGAAGATTCTGAGAAAAGTCCTCCCACCCCAAACATAGAACTTTTTTCGAAAATTAAATGGCACTAATGATTTTGATTAAAATATCGTATATTAAAGATATTTACCTGAAAAACAAAATGTATGTCTTGAATTTTCTGGGAATAGCCTCTGAAGACTACTTTATTCTGGGTGAATTTTACGGAATTTTGCATAACTGCTAAACCGTAAGAGATGGCCAAACACCTACCACACAAAAAATGTACAGCACGTTAAAACACACAATTTATATTGTATACATGTTTTTCGTGGAGTTGATCGTTTTGAGATATTCCTTATTTTTGGTTTCATCTTTGAAAAACTTGTACTTTTCTCATAGGGCAATTTGTCAACTCGTGTCCATATAAAACAAAGGAACTTCAGTCACATAGCAACCAGCTTTTGACTATCACTTTAACCTATGGTACTCCCTTATTTCGCTTCTACTTACAAAGAAGCAAGTAATAAGACTAATTCTGCTAATTTTTTCTTGATTAGCATGAAGTAAATAGAAGATAACAATAATTTGTTACAGAAATGTAGAGAGAGTCATGTGAATGGAACACATCAGATTTTGAACATGTTTTCAACACAAACACACACAGAAAGGAGCTTTATCTACATATGCTTTATTTTGGACTGGGGAACCTCAAAACATACTTTCCCGGTGAAATCTAGACATCGAATTTTTGGGTGGAATTCAATACCTTCTCAACATACTAATACGTAGTGTAGAGAAAGTAAAAATTGTGTATTCGGCTCAACATGTGCAGAAGTAGTAGGCTTTTAATTTAATTAATTAAATTGAATAAATTATCTAATTAATGGTAACTATAATATAAGATGGGCTATGTGACTTACCAGCCGCCACTGCAGCAATCGTCAGAGTATGTAGGTCCTGCGCCGGGGGCCTTCTCACGCTTTGGCTCATCAGACCGGTCCTTCACGACATCCGCCAACTTTCCAAAATGGCTTCACATAAGTCACAACTGCAGCAACCTGTTCAAAACTCTCGCCTTGTACAAACACATCTAAATATTAACACAAACACACTACAAGCTAAAAAATAACGCAACATATGAAATATCACGTATATTGCAGGCAGAGAAAGCATTGCATTCCACCCAAAATTTCGATACCGAGATTTAACCGGAAGTACATGTTTTGAGGAACCGTTAAGAAAAATTGACGTGTTCCATTCACATAACTTTCTCTACCTATTCTGCTAACAAACTATTCTTATAAAAGCTTATTCTTCTGTCTTCTTCATCTTCTTGGAGATAAACAGAAATTGTCTTATTGCTTGCTTCCTTGTAAGTAGAAGGCAATACACTAGGAGAAAGTGATAGTCAAATGTTTTAAGATGTGATAACGATTGAGGTTCAGTTCGCTTTGCAAGATCCCGTTTGAGAAAGGTTAGGTAGTTGACACCAATAACAAGGAATGTACCGAAAACGGTCTTGTAAATAAGAAAAATGACATCTGCAGAAGGGAAGTTTTGTCTTGTGAAGCAATTCCCAGAAAATTCAAAATATACATTTTATTTGGGTTGCAAATACGACATTTACAGTCATTTTTGAGAAAAACAAAATGTCCAAACATGCTTCTATGTAAAGGGTAGTTTGGGTGGGTGGAATTTCTTGAAAATCTTGGTGTCGCATCCTTGGAAAATACTAATCCTAAATATCAAGTTTGACATTTAACGGTGTTTTAGTTTTTCAGTTATGCTATCTGCAGACTCACACACACCTTTTTCTAAAAAAAAATGTTTGATTCAAGGGACCACAAAACATGTATTTCCGGTGAAATCTCGGTATCGAATTTTGGGTTGAAAATAAAAGCATTACTTTACACTATGTACATAGTACGTTTAGAGAAAGTAAAAATACTAATTTCTGACTCATATATACATATATCTAACTCGACATCGACTTTTTGGGCGGAATAAAACCCGTTCTCTAGCTACTATGCACTCTATTCATACCTGCTAGAGAAAATAAAAAATGTGATGTGTTCCATTCACGTCACTTTCTCTACATCTCTGCAACAAATTATTGTAAAAAGCTTATGCTTACTTAATGCTGATTAGCAGAAATAGTCTTATTACTTGTTTCCTTGTAAGTAGAAGGGCAATAAGGGAGTACCATAGGTTAAAGTGATAGTCAAATGTTTTAAAAATTGTCGCTATAATAATTATCAGTGGTTCTCACGTTCGCCTTTATTTGTGAGTGGCGCAACGCAAGTGTGGCGCCACTGTAACTAAAGACTTGGCACATGAGACGTCTCCTGGTTTTTTCAGAACCTTTGGTTTCTACAAGCTTCCAGAAAGTTTTGTGGTGTCATTTTCTAGCTATCAAGTAATTGTTAGAGGGTGTGTCTAGTGCCTTGAACCGTCGCTAAGAATTTAAGAGTTTATTTGATAATAATATGAAGTCAATAAATACATTTGTTACATTTTCAGTCACCTCTTGTAATATCCCAAGAGACCCGGGTTGTTTGTTTGTGCTACCTATTGCAACCCATTTTCTGGATTGTTTCGCTGTTGATCCTGTTCCTTTTTTATTCTTATCCACATTTCTATGTTCTCTACCAAATATTCAGCCAGCTTTAATTGTTCCCTTTCGTTACGCATTATATGTTTACTTTCTCTAACAGGTATGAACAACATACGTAGTAGATAGAGAATTCAATGCCGAGATTTCACCGGCAATACATGTTTTAAACCCACCTGAATCTAAAAAAAGTATTTTTAGAAAAAGTTCCCCGGTGTCTGTGGACAACATAGCTCAAAAACGAAATGACCGTTAAATACCAAGCTTGGAGTTTAAGCTTTGTATCTTCCATGGATGCGACACGAAGATTTTCCAAGAAAATTCCCCCACCCCAAACTACTCTTTACATGGGAAAAGTTTGGAAAATTTTCATTTTTTGAAAAATAGCTGTAACGATTTTGATTAAAATATCGTATAATAGATATCTTTACAAGGCAAATAAAGTGTATATTTCCAATTTTCTGGGAATAGCCTCTGAGGACATGTTTATTCTGGATGAATTTTGCATAACCGATAAAGTGTAATAGACAAGCAAAAACTTACTACACAGAAACTTTAGGTCTCGTTAAAACACACAATTTATGTTACATAATTTTTTTTCGTTGCGTTGACCGTTTTTGAGGTATTCCTTGTCATTAGTTTCAGTTTTAAAATACATGTACTTTTCTCATACAGGAATGTGTCAACTCGTGTCCATAGAAACAAAGGAACTTCAGTCACACTCCACCCACAACTACCGTTTAGGCATGGAACTTTTTTCGAAAATTTTGTTTTTCTCAAAAATGGCTCTAACGATTTTGATTAAAACGTCATATGTTAAGCATATTTACCTGACATACAAAATGTATATCTTGAATTTTCTGGGAATAGCCTCTGAAGATTACTTTATTCTGGATGAATTTTACGGAATGTTGCATAGTTGCTAAACCGTAAGAAATAAACAAAAGCTTACCACACAAAAAATGTAGAGCACGTTAAAACACACAATTTATTTTTGACTATCACTTTAACCTATGGTACTCCCTGATTACTTACAAGGAAGCATTTCTACTAGTGCTCATCTATAGACAGAACAATAGCCTTATTAACAATAGTTTGTTGTAGAGAATGTAGAGAAAACCATGTGAATGGAACTATTTGCTGATGATTGGAAGGTAATGGGTATTGTTCCCACACTAGCGACCGACCTGATTAAATTCAAGGAGAGTTTAAGACAGATGTTGGGTGTGGTCAAGACTTGACCTTGCTCTCGGTGTAGGAGTCAACACAATGTGTCACACACGTATTTCTCCACTCAGTCATCTGCAACCTTATCATTATACAGGGTGATGTACATAGAGTTGACACATTTCTTTCATTCATCGTTTCAAAACGTGTTATGCTAGCGACAACTTATTGTACCAAAACTGTAGAGGAATTTTGGGAGATAATTTACCTCTATAGCAAATGTCCTCCATCCTGTATAAGACACAACTCAACACGTCGCACTGGAGGACTCTATTGTCTTGAATCTCCTTTGTGATGTTATGCTTCAGATCGTCCAAGTCTGGAAACGTGTGGCGTAAACCTGTCTTTTAAGTAACCCCATAGAAAGAGGTCCGGCGATGTCAAATCCGGAGATCTCGGTGGCCACAGGTTCCTGGAAATTATCCGGTCGTCAAAGAAACTTGCAATGAAGTTCATTTGATATATGGCATGTAGCGCCATCTTACTGAAAATATCCTTAACTCAGCTGTACATCGTACTGCATTTTCACGTTGACTACAAGAACAAAATCGCGAAACAGCTGCCAACAATGCAATAAAACATAAACATCTGCGCATCTAGTGACAAGGAATTGAAACTCCAGAACATTCTGCTTAATTTGGTGCATTGAATGAATTTCCAACGGAATAATTAAAGAAAGAAGAGCGTCAGTTCTACATAAATCACTGTTATATACAAGGAATAACAGATTATGCTAGGCTAAAGCGATACTCAAATTTGTCGATAAGTGTTCAATTGAAATTCCGTTGTCTTTGCTGGACCAGGGTAAAGAAAAGCCAATTCCCATTTGGGAAATATAAGTATTTTTAAAATTCAAAACAATAACTGCGAATATTTCGGAAACGATTAAATCCACATCCTACTAATAAAATTAACAGAAATTGTCTTATTACTTGCTTCCTTGTAAGTAGAAGGGAATACACTAGGATAAAGTGACAGTCAAATGTTTCAAAATGTGGTTGCTATGGTCAGGTTGTTACTTGCTTCCTTGTAAGTATACACTAGGATAAAGTGACAGTCAAATGTTTTAAAATGTGGTTGCTATGGTCAGGTTGTTACTTGCTTCCTTGTAAGTAGAAGGGAATACACTAGGATAAAGTGACAGTCAAATGTTTTAAAATGTGGTTGCTATGGTCAGGTTGTTACTTGCTTCCTTGTAAGTAGAAGGGAATACACTAGGATAAAGTGACAGTCAAATGTTTAAAATGTGGTGCTATGGTCAGGTTGTTACTTGCTTCCTTGTGAGTATACACTAGGATAAAGTGACAGTCAAATGTTTTAAAATGTGGTTGCTATGGTCAGGTTGTTACTTGCTTCCTTGTAAGTAGAAGGGAATACACTAGGATAAAGTGACAGTCAAATGTTTCAAAATGTGGTTGCTATGGTCAGGTTGTTACTTGCTTCCTTGTAAGTAGAAGGGAATACACTAGGATAAAGTGACAGTCAAATGTTTAAAATGTGGTTGCTATGGTCAGGTTGTTACTTGCTTCCTTGTGAGTATACACTAGGATAAAGTGACAGTCAAATGTTTAAAATGTGGTGCTATGGTCAGGTTGTTACTTGCTTCCTTGTAAGTAGAAGGGAATACACTAGGATAAAGTGACAGTCAAATGTTTCAAAATGTGGTTGCTATGGTCAGGTTGTTACTTGCTTCCTTGTAAGTAGAAGGGAATACACTAGGATAAAGTGACAGTCAAATGTTTAAAATGTGGTTGCTATGGTCAGGTTGTTACTTGCTTCCTTGTGAGTATACACTAGGATAAAGTGACAGTCAAATGTTTAAAATGTGGTGCTATGGTCAGGTTGTTACTTGCTTCCTTGTGAGTATACACTAGGATAAAGTGACAGTCAAATGTTTAAAATGTGGTTGCTATGGTCAGGTTGTTACTTGCTTCCTTGTAAGTATACACTAGGATAAAGTGACAGTCAAATGTTTTAAAATGTGGTTGCTATGGTCAGGTTATTACTTGCTTCCTTGTAAGTAGAAGGGAATACACTAGGATAAAGTGACAGTCAAATGTTTAAAATGTGGTGCTATGGTCAGGTTATTACTTGCTTCCTTGTAAGTAGAAGGGAATACACTAGGATAAAGTGACAGTCAAATGTTTAAAATGTGGTGCTATGGTCAGGTTATTACTTGCTTCCTTGTAAGTATACACTAGGATAAAGTGACAGTCAAATGTTTAAAATGTGGTTGCTATGGTCAGGTTGTTACTTGCTTCCTTGTAAGTAGAAGGGAATACACTAGGATAAAGTGACAGTCAAATGTTTAAAATGTGGTTGCTATGGTCAGGTTGTTACTTGCTTCCTTGTCAGTAGAAGGGAATACACTAGGATAAAGTGACAGTCAAATGTTTAAAATGTGGTGCTATGGTCAGGTTGTTACTTGCTTCCTTGTAAGTATACACTAGGATAAAGTGACAGTCAAATGTTTTAAAACTGGCAATATGTGATGCTCATTGAAATTCGGGAGTTTCAGGTACTATCTCGGAACTGCTTAGCTCCGCAAAAAAAAAAAAAGGTTGATGTCACAAATTATGTGTTTTAACGAAATCTACAATTTTGTGTAATATTTTTCTCATAGCTTACATCGAAGGTGAAGATTTGCTATTGCCAACAAATTGTCGCATAAATATCTTTAATAAACATCGTTAGAACTATGTTTAGAAAATGTTCCACGTAAAGGGTGGATTGTGGTGGGGGATTTTCTTGAAAAACTTCCTGTCGCATCCTTCGAAGATACTGCATTGTTTGGGTATCTAGCGGACTTTTTATTTTTGAGTATGCTGTCCACACATACATAAACACGGACCTTTTTCTAGAAATGTCTTTTTTGACTTAGGGGGTCCTTAATAGAGATATTTCCAGTGAAATCGGTATCGATTTTTACTTTCTCTACACGTACTATGTACATAGTGTATAGAGAAGGTATTGCATTCCACCCAAAAATTCGATACCGAGATTTCACCGGAAATACACTGTAACCAAAAATTGAAAAAAGGTCCGTTTGTGTATGTGTGTGTGTCCGCAAACACGATGACCCAAAAAAGAAAAATCGGTAAAACACCAAAATTGGTATTTAAAATTAGTGTCTTCCAGGGATGCGACACGAAAATTTCCAGAAAACTTCTCCCACCACAAACTACCCTTTACATGGAAAAAAATCGAATTTTTTGATTTTCTCAAAAATGGCTCTAAGGATATTGTTTAAGCAAGGCAACAACTGAATATCGCAGACCATTAAACATGAACTTCGTGAAACAGGTAAAACAATCTATTTGTTATTATAATATGTGAATAAATATTGATAACTATTTAAAAATATCTGGTGTGTTCCATTCACATGACTTTCTCTACATCTCTGCAACAAATTATTGTTAATTGTTCTATTTCATACTAAAACACTAGCAGAAATAGACTTATTACTTAGTTCGTTACAAGTAGAAGGGAAATAAGGGAATACTCAAGACTAAACCGACAGTCAAATGTTCTAAAATGTGGTTGCTATGGGATTGAAATCCGTTTCTTTGCGTGCCCAAGCATTGAAAAGTTTCCGTATAAGAAAAGTTTAAGTATTTTAAACTGAAATCAATAACTAGGAATATCTCGAAAACCGCCAATTTCACGACAAAAATTTATACTACATAAATTGGTATTTTATCGTGATCTACATTTATGTGTGGTAAGTTTTTGTCTATCTCTTACGGTTTAGCAATTACACAAAATACAATAAAAATTATCTGGAATAAAGAGGTCTTTAGAGACTATTCTCAGAAAATTTAAGATATATATTTAATCTGTCATGTAAATATGTTAAATATAAGGGACTCCAATAAAAATGTTTAAGAAAACGACAAATTTTCACTTTTTTTTTTTCCACGTAAAGGGTAGTTTTGTGGTGCGGGTATTTCCTTGAAAATGTTCTTGTGGCATCCATTGTTTGGTGTTTAACGGTCTTTTCGGTTTTGAGCTATGCTGTCCACAGACACACACGTGCGCGGACCTTTTTCTAAAAAACTTTTTCTCGATTCAGGGAGACCCAAAACCAGTATTTCCGACGAAATCTCGGTATCGATTTTTTGGGGGTGCAATACAATAGGTTCTGTATACCAGTTGTTGATAAATGAGTATTGAGGGGATACGTGTCTTGTGTACTGGATAGGACAAGACGGCCCGGAGCGTGGCCTCACATATTCATGAGAGCATGTTGATGGATGCGTGGGGTTGCTAATGAGACGTGAAGTGAAGGGTCGAGTTGTTTACTCCAGTCACTTGCCGCTACCAGACCGAACAGTGATTCTACTCTAGCAGTAAACCGTCGTATTCCCTCCTTATACTTATCGAGTATCATTCAAACAACAAACCAACTTTTCGTCTCTCCACAGCATAGCTCAAAAACGAAAATACCAAAATTAGTATTCAAGTTCAGTATCTTCCAAGGGTACGACACAAAGATTTTCAACAAAATCCCCCCACCGCAAACTACCCTTTACATGGAAAAAATCGCTAGTTTTGGTTTTTTCAAAAATGGTTCTAATGATTTTGATTAAAATTTCTTTTATATCAAAGATATTTACATGACAAATAAAATGTATATCCGGAATTTCTTAGGAACAGCCTCTGAATTGCGGACCACCTTTGTATAACTCGTAAACTGCAAGAGATAGACAGAAAACGTAGATCTCATTAAAATACACAACTTATAGCATATACATTTTTTGTGAAGTTAACTATTTCCGAGATATTCCTTGTATATTCTTAAATTTTAAAATATATGAACTTTTCTCAATCGAGAATTTGACTTTCCTGTTTCATTTGTTTATTCCTGGCCATACAAAGAGAAGGGAATTTGAATGGGAGTCCCATAGCAACCACATTTTAAAACATTTGACAATCACTTTATCCTAGTGTATTCCCTTATTCTATTTACAAGGAAGCAAGGAATAAGACAATTTGTGTTAATGTTTATCTTGAAGCAGATAGAAGAATAAGGTTTTCTTCGAGAAAGGAACACTTGAGATATGAGAGCGAGTTTGTCTGCACTGCAGTTCTTCACTTAATGACCATATATTTGTTACAATACATTCCTGGACCACATTCTGACAATGCTATTTTAATTACAACACTCGTTTTTAAACAGCTGCACCTGGCGCAGGGCTATACATACAGGGGTGAACAAACTACCACTATACATATATAATGGTTTTTAGCTTATACAAACACAATGTTTCGTGAAGCCACACGGTTTATTAACTATCTTGCTCACAGTAACTTCTTGCACAAACAATTTATATCAATTCAAAACCAGGTAAAAACTTGGTCTGGCTAGAAGCCCGAGAAGATTTTGAATTAATACGTCGCCAGGAAAGCTTCAGTTCTTATTTTAATTTATATCAAATACATTTTAATTGCTCTAGTACGTATGTATATTGAAGATACCGAAGGTATTATATTCCACCCAAAAATCTGATACCAAGTTTCCACCGGAAAAAAACATGCTTTGAGAGCTCCGAATAAAAAAATACTCTTATGTATTGCATTCACATGATTTTCTCTAGTTTTTCCACAAACAACTTTTCTTACAAAACTTTATTCTTTTATTTACGAGATGTTAACCAATATAAACATCACCAAAATTGGTCTTATTACTTGTTTCTTTATAACTAGATTGGGAGTACAACCGATAGTCAAATATCCGGGCGCTATCTGAAACAATACACATTTGGTTCCCCTTGCTTGCCAGTAGTTTGAGAAAAGTTTAGGATGCACCTTAAAACCAAAACCAATAAATCCAAATATTTCGAAAACGGTTAACTCTATAAAAAAAATTCTGATATGTTCCATTCACATGACTTTCTCTACATCTTTGTAACAATTTATTGTTAAAAAGCTTATGCTTCTATTTACTTCATGCTAATCGAGAAAAAATTAGCAGAAATAGTCTTATTGCTTGCTTCCTTGTAAGTAGAAGCAAAATAAGGGAGTAGCATCGGTTAAAGTGATAGTCAAAAGCTGGTTGCTATGTATCTGTAGTTCCTTTGTTTCTATGGACAGGAGTTGACAAATTCCTGTATGAGAAAAGCAAGTTTTCAAAGCTGAAACCAAAATCAAGGAATGTCTAAAAAACGATCAACCCTACGAAAAAAATATATATCATAAAGTGTGTGTTTTAAGATGCTCTACATTGGTTGTGTGGTAAGTTTGTGTCCATCTCTTACGGTTTAGTGGTTAAGCAAAATTCATCCAGAATAAAGCAGTCTTCAGAATCTATTCATAGAAAGTTCAGGATATACATTTTATTTGTCAGGAAAATATCTTTAATATATGATATTTGAATCAGAATCGTTAGAGCCATTTTTAAGAAAATCAAAAATTACGAAAAAAGTTCCCTGTAAAGCGTAGTTGGGGGTAGGGGGATTTTTTTTGAAAATCTTCGTGTCGAATCCTTGGAAGATACCAAACTTAAATACCAAGTTTCGTATTCAAAGGTCTTTTCGTTGTTGAGCTCTGCGGTCCACAGACACACACACGGACCTTTTTGTAAAAATGCTTTTTACCTTCTATACACGTGCTATATACATAGTGTATAGGGAAGATATTGTAATGCACCCAAAAACTCGATACCGAGATTTCACCGGAAATACATGTTTTCAGACCTCATGAATCCAAAAAAAGCATTTTTAGAAAAATGTTCGTGTGTGTCTGTCTGTCTATCTGTGTGTGTCTGTGGGTAGCATAGCTCAAAACGAAAAGTTCGTTAAAAACCAAACTTGGTATTTAGGTTTGATATCTTCCAAGGATGCGACACGAAGATTTTAAAGAAAATCCCCACCCCCAACTACCCTTTACATGGAACCTCTTTCGTAAATTTTGATTTTCTAAAAAATGGCTCTAACGATTTTGATTAAAATATGGTATTAAAGATATTTACCAGACAAATAAAAAGTATATCCTGAATTTTCTATGAATAGCTTCTGAAGACTACTTTATTCTGGATGAATTTTACGGAATTTTGCATAACTGCTAAACTGTAAGAGATGGACAAAAACTTAACACACAAAAAAGTAGAGTAGATTAAAACATACAATTTATGTCATACACATTTTTCGTGGAGTCAATCGTTTTTTAGATATTCCTTGTTTTTGGTTTCAGCTTTGAAAAACTTATACTTTTCTCATACAGGAATTTGTCAACTCGTGTCCATACATACAAAGGAACTTCAGTCACATAGCAACCAGCTTTTGACTATCACTTTAAACTATGGTACTGCCTTATCTCCCTTCTACTTGCCAGGAAGCAAGTAATAAGACCAGTTATACTAATTTTTCTAAATTAGCAAGAAGTAACTATAATTTGTTGCAGAGATGTAGAGAAAGTCATGTGAATGGAACACATAAGGTTTTTTGTATTCAGGAGGTCCTAAAATATGTATTTCCGATGAAATCTCTTTTGAATTTTTGGTTGGAATACAATACTTCCTCTATACACTATGTACTCTACATAGTACGTGTAGAGGAAGTAAAAAATGTATATATCACATAAATTGTGTGTTTTTACGATCTACATCTTTTTGTGTCTCTTGGGGTTTACCAGTTATTCAAAAGTTTTACAAAAGTCATGCAGAATGAGGAGGTCTACAGAGGCTATTCCCACAAAATTAAGATAAATATTCCGTCTGTAAAAAGAAACATTAAACATAGATAATGATATGGCATTTTAACTAATAACGTTACAGCCATTTTTGAGAAAATCAAATTTTTCGAAAAATGTTCCATGTGAAGGGTAGTTGGAGGTGGGGATAATCTTGAAAGTCTTCATGTTGTACCCTTGGAAGATACTGAATTTAAATACCCAGTTTGGTATTTAAATGACTTTTCCTTTTTGAGCTCACATACATGAACATGTTTTTGTACATTTTTTCAGGGGGTCCCAAAACATGTATTTCCGGTGGAATCTCGTATCAAATTTTGGATGGCATACTACACCTTCTCTATTTACTATGTAGGTACATTGTACTTATGTCCTAGAAAAAGTAAAATATATTTTTAGAAAAAAGGTCAATGTGTATGGAGATCATAACTGAAAAACTAAAAATCCGTTAACTACCAAATTTGGTATCTTTCCAGGATACGACAGCCCAAACTACCCTTCACATGGAAAACTTGTTGAACATTTTGATATTCTCAAAAGATGTGTAATGCTTTTTGTTAGAATATTATTTATGATGCAGGAGCTAAAAGAGCACTTTATTTTCGAGAAGGAAAAGTTTCCGAGTGTAGCAAAATAAAAACATTTTTAACATACACTACCTACTCTTTAGACAGCACAATATTTCTAGATTTATAAAATAAGGATCAACATTGTTCAAGGAATAGTACGTTTTCCTGTCGCTTGGAGGCGTGTGTGGGAATGGAATTCGTCTATCGATAGTGTAGTAACGTCAGTTCTCTACTCTTTACCATAAATTAACAATTCCTTGTGCTATTGAATGATAAACTAGAGGACTGTGTTACAACCAGCAAACACGTTGAGCATGTATAGAACAGACTAGTAAAGAAGGCGGTGGTACTATTTTCTTTTTCTCAGGAACATAACCTCACTTTTAGCAACGCTCTCTGCTGCCTCAAGCTCGTCCAAAGCCGCCATCACGCAATATTTGTGAAAACAGCGAAAGGCAGGAAGGAACGTTTTCGCTACTGCGCATGTACATCGGACTCCACTATCAACGTAACTCTTTCAAAACATCAACATTCCATATAACGGATACAAGTTAGTAACAAAACTTAAGTTGCTAACATTGGAGTGTTATAAATCTAGAGTTGGAGTGTTTTGTGTTAAAAAGTTTACTTTTAACAGTGTTTGTCTAAAAAAAAAATTAAATTACAACTAAAATGTATATCTTGAATTTTCTCAGATGTCTTCAACCTGGATCACTTTTATATAACTCGTAAAATGTAAGGCAGACAAAAACTTACTACACAAAAATCTGATGTGCTCCATTCATATGACTTTCTCTACATCTCTGCAACAAATTATTGTTAAAAAGCTTATGCTTCCATAGCTTAAAGTGATAGTGAAAAGCTGGTTGCTATGTAACTGAGGTTCCTTTGTTTGTATAGACACGAGTTGAAAAATTCCTGTATGAGAAAAGTATGCTTTCCAAATATGAAACCAATAACAGGGAATATCTAAAAACAATCAATTCCAGGAAAAAAGTGTATATTACATAAATTGTATGTTTTAACGTGCTCTACATATTTTGTGAGTTAACGTTTTGTCGATCTCTTACGGTTTAGCAGTTATGCAAAATTCCGTAAAATTCATTCAGAATAAAGTAGTCTTCAGAGGTTATTCCCAGAAAATTCAAGATATACATTTTATTTGTCAGGTAAATATCTTTAATATACGATATTTTAATCAAAATACTTAGAGCCATTTTTGAGAAAATAAAACCTTTACGAAAAAAGATCCATGTAAAGGGTAGTTGGGGGTGGAGGGATTTTCTTGAAAATCTTCGTGTCGCATCCTTGGAAGGTACCAAACTAATTACGAAGTTTGGTTTTTAACGGACTTTTGAGGTATGCTGCCCACATAGATACACACACACACACACACACACACACACACACACACACACTTAAGGAGACCTTTTTGCTAAAATTCTTTTTTTGGATTCAGGAGTCCTAAGACATGTATTTCCGGTGAAATCTCGATATTGAATTTTTGGGTGCAATACAATATCTTCTCTAAACACTCTGTACATACTACGTGTAGAGAAAGTAAAATTAATGTGACACACGTAGTGCTGAAATTGAGTCATATTGTTCGTAGCTTCCTACTGGCAATATAAAACTCCACTTGTATCATAAACAGCCATTATAACACAACAAATGCATCACCCTCCGCTGGGTTCGAACCCGCTGTTGCCGCTACACACGCGAAAGCCATTTTTGAGATAAGCAGGAACTATTTCTCACGGTGTTTACGACATCCAGCTGTCGTAAGAAAAGTGGAGAACCTTGGAAACGAACGCATCTGAGAGATGGCGAGGCGCCGGGAACAAACAGTCAGTTGTTTCCGGAGATGATGATGACGTAAGCACATTACACGGCTTGCTTGTAGGATATCTGAGTCACGTTCTTCTTGTTGTTGCTGGAAATTTTAATAAACACAGCCCTTGGAAGAGTGCAATAGGAGAAAGGCATGTGAGTGTGTGTACCTGCTTATTTCGTAATGTTTATCGGCAACATGCTGCAATATCGACCGGCTTCATTACACCCAAATCCGTACACAGTGAGTAAACGGCGATTTACCACTTTAACAAGCTATTTCAACATTTACACCAGTAAAATAGCGTTTTCTGAATCGCTAATACCTCTGATGTGTTCCATTCACATTACTTTCTCTTCCATTCTACAAACTATTCTTAGAAAAAAATAACTCTTCTGTTTACTTGATGCTAATCGAGAAAAAATTACCAGAAATAGTCTTATTACTTGCTTCCTTGTAAGTAGAAGTGAAATAAGGGAGTACCATAGGTTACAGTGATAGTCAAAAGCTGGTTGCTATGTGACTGAAGTTCCTTTGCTTGTATGGATAGGAGTTGACAAATTCCTGTATGAGAAAAATCGTTAGAGACAGTTTTGAGAAAATAAACATTTTCGAAAAAAGTTCCATACAAAGGGTCGTTTGGGGTGAGGGTTTTTTTCTCAAAAACTTCGTGTCGCATCCCTGGAAGATACTAAACTTAAATACCAAGTTTTGTATTTGACCGACTTTTCGCTTTTGAGCTATCGTGTTCACAGACACACGGACAGACACACACACACACACGGACCTTTTTCTGAAAATACTTTTTTTGGATACAGGGGACCCTAATACATATATTTCCGTTGAAATATCGGTATCGAATTTTTGGGTGGAGTGCAATTCCTTCGTTACACACTATGTACATAGTACATGTAGAGACAGTAGAAATTATGTATTGCATAAATTGTGTGTTTTAACGAGATCCAAATTTTTTGTCTAGCTCTTACGGTTTACCAGTTATGCAAAATTCTGTAAAATTCATTTGGAATAAACAGTTCTTTGGAGGCTATTCCCAGAATATTCAAGAAATACATTTTATTTGTGATATCTATGGTTTTAATATGTGGTATTAAAATCATAATCGTTAGTCATTTTTGAGAAAAACAAAATTTTCAACCTATCCAACTCCTGTCCTACGCACGGCTTCTGCATTTTAAGAAAAATGGTCCGTGTGTGTGTGTCCGTGAACACGATAACTCAAAAACGAAAAGTTGGTAAAATATCAAAATTGGTATATAAGTTTAGTATCTTCCATGGATCCGAGGCGAAGATTTTGAGAAAAATCCCCCTTCCCAAACTACCCTTTACATGAATTTTTTTTTCTTAAAAAATTTGAATTTCCTTAAAAATATCTCTAACGATTTTGATTAAAATATCGTATATTAAAGATATTTACCTGACAAATAAAATGTATATCTTGAATTTTCTGGGAATAGCTTCTGAAGACTACTTTATTCTGGATGAATTTTACGGAATTTTGCATAACTGCTAAACCGTAAGAGACGGACAAAAACTTACCACACAAAAAATGTAGAGCACTTTAAAACACACAAGTTATCTTAAAATCATGTTTTTCGTGCAGTTGATCCTTTTTTAGGTATTCCTTGTTTTTGGTTTCTGCTTTGAAAAAGTTATACTTTTCTCATACAGGAATATGTCAACTCGTGTCCATACAAACAAAGGAACTTCAGTCACATAGCAACCAGCTTTTGACTATCACTTTAACCTATAGTACTCCCTCATTTCACTTCTACTTACAAGGAAGCAAGCAATAAGACTATTTCTGATAATTTGTTCTCGATTACCATGAAGTAAATAGCATAATCTTTTTTACAATAATTTGTTCTAGAGATGTAGAGAAAGTCATGTGCATGTAACACATCAGATTTTATTTTTACACAAGACAATCGGTATTGTCCGTGAAAATGGTAGGAACTCCTTTCTAATTGTATTATGGTACACACAAGTGTGGGAACTGTTATATTGCAGAATCCAGGAAAAGTTCTGCAATAACACACGTGCAGCGCAATATTATAAAAATACTGTTTGGGTGTAAATGTCTTGTATGAGAAACAAACATTTGCCAGTTTTTATAAACAAGGTTTGTTGCCCATGCAAACTTTTTACTTTCTCTACACGTACTGTGTACATACTCTATAGAGAAGGTGTTGCATTCCATCCAAAATTTCCAGACCGAGATTTCACCGGAAATGCATCTTTTGGGATCCCTTGAATAAAAAAAAACAACCCTGATGTGTTACATTCACATGGCTTTCTCTACATCTCTGCACCAATTTATTCTTAAAATGCTTATACTTCTGTTTAATTCATGCTAATCAGAAAAAAAAAAAAATTAGCAGAAATACTCTTATTATCTACTTGCTTCCTTGTAAGTTGAAGCGAAATAAGGGAGTACCATAGGTTAAAGTGATAGTCAAAAGCTGTTTGCTATGTGAATGAAGTTCCTTTGTTTGTATGGATAGGAGTTGACAAGTTCCTGTATGAGAAAAGTATACGTTTTTCATAGCAGAAACCAAAAATAAGGAATGTCTCAAAAACGATCAACTCCACGAAAAATATGTATATAACATAAATTGTGTGTTTTAACGTGCTGTTCATTGTTTGTGTTGTAAGTTCTTGTCCATCTCTTACGGTTTAGCAGTTATTCAAAATTCCGTAAAATTGATCCAGAATAAAGTAGTGTTCAGAAGCTATTCCCAGAAAATTCAAGATATACATTTCATTTGTCAGGTAAATATCATTAATATATGATATTTTAATCAAAATCGTTAGAGCCTTTTTTATAAAATCAAAATTTTCGAAAAAAGTTCCATCTAAAGGGTAGTTTGGGGTGGGGGGATTTTTCTCAAAATATTCGTGTCGCACCCGTACAAGATACTAAACTTAGATACCAAGTTTGGTATTTTACCGACTTTTCGTTTTTAAATTATCGTGTTCACAGACACACGGACACACTGACACATACGCGCGCGGACCTTTTTCTGAAAATGCCTTTTTTGGATGCAGGGGACCCTAAAACATCTATTTCTGGTGACACCTCGGTATCGAATTTTTGGGTGGAGTGCAATACCTTCTCTATACACTATGTACATTGTACATGTAGAGAAAGTAAAAAACATTGGAAATAACTGAATAAAGATGAGGATGACAAGAAGAATTATATGAATGTTCCAAAAGACATGTCTCGTTTATAACACAGAGCTATAGTTCCGTTAAATACTAAACTTGATATATTACAAGAATGCGACACGAAGATTTTCAAGAAAATTTCCCCACTTCCAACTACTTTTTATATGCAACATTTTTGGAAACTTCTGAAATTCTCCAAATTGTATCTGACGATTTTTATTAAAATGCTCGATGATTAAGATATTTTTATCAAAAGTGTATATCTTGAATTTTCTGAATACCTTTTCTTTCTGGATGACTTTTGTGTAACTAGTAAACATAACAGATAGACAAAAACTTACATAACAAAAAATTTAAACCTTCTTAAAGCACACACCTATTATCATATATAGGCTGTTAAATATATACAAGGTGTTAATAAACTGCACGGAACTAATTTGCGAGATTGTGCACGTGACTGATAGACATAACGTTAAATGTGTGGGTATCAGGTGCTGATAAGCCAGTGTTAAAGCAAAGCAGGTTGACAAAATGTCTTTAAAACTGCTGCCCCCCGAGTATAGAAATATCGATTTTCAGCAGCTCGTTACTAGCGTTCTCAAGATTTAATGTCGCAAAAATCTCGAACTAATCAGTTGACAGTGCGACACTGAGCATTCATTAACTACGTTCTTCAGTTATGTAGCCTACTCTGGAGACGTTTTTTGAACTGCTCTTGTGGTTTAATGCGGGAAGCTGCTATCCCAAAGTTCATGAGCTCGATTGCTATCTGAGAGTAAATGTTTTTTATTATTATATGTCTCATTGCAGACGAAGTGCCGCGATACGTGGCGCACTGGCACTTCAGAAACTTATAGCCGTTACTTGGAAATGTCAATAAACAGGCCATAAGTCTCCTATCTCAAATTACGTATTTAAGTAATCTACATATTCTGTGAAAATATTTCGGTATAGTTCATTAACAGCCGTATATATACGTTTTAGAGATAACCTTTTCAACGTATTCCGAATTATTGGTTTCAGTTTTGAGCTCATTAAACGTTTCTTAAATGGGAAGTACATCTTTCGTTTCCCTTCACTTTTGTTTACTCCTGGCAAGCAAAGAGATCTGAATCTCAATTATTGTTTCACTTAGCAACCAGTGTTTAAAACATTTGACTATCACTTTATCCTAGTACATTCCCTTCTACTTACAAGGAAGCAAGTAATAAGACAATTTCTGTTAGTGTTTATCTCGACTAGCAGATAGAAGAATAAGGTTATTGTCAATAACAAAGATTTAGAATGGAACACATCACATGTTTGTTTGTGTCTATTGACAATCGAATGTTCCACGACAGTGACAACCGAGCAAGGTGGCTCAGCTATTTCGTCTGGAAGTCATGGGTTCGATTCCTGAGACCGACGTCTCTGACCCGTTGATTTTTCGGGGGGGGGGGGGGGGTTCCGGGGCACTAGGCGAATCTGGGAAGGTTTCTACATTCCCCCCAACTTTCTGTCCCTTCTAGTTTAATGGTTCTTCCCCTCTCACACCAGTCAATTGGATAGGTAGAGTCAGACTGAAACATTCAATGGCATAGTCAGGATCTGAGCCAGGGATCTCGCGGCCTCTAGCTGGTTGCTCTAACATTGAGCTACCACGGAGACATGCTGGCATGACATTACATGTCTCAACTGTCTCTCCTGTTTCGCGATTCTGACCTCAGATTATTTTCAGATGGCATACCCCAATTGGCAATTGACCATAATACTTGGATATATTATGAATCCTGGTATTAAAGTACTTACAACATTGTTAGTCACCATTGGGGTTGTCATCTCAAAATAATGTCATAATACCTTGTGGTTTACCGGGAAACATGCGAGTGAGTTGAGGAATTCAATATTATGCCGGTATGTTGCCATGGTAGCTCAGTGGTAGAGCGACGGGCTAGAGATCGGGAGATCCTTGGTTCAAATCCCGGCTATGACATTGAATTTTTCAGTCTGATCCTACCTACCCAACTCCTGTCCTACACACGGTTAGAGACTGGGAGATCCGTGGTTCAAACTCCAGCTATGACATTGAATTTTTCAGTCTGACTCTTCCTATACAATTTCTGTCTCTTCATTTCATCTGGTTGGACTTATAAATGTCAGCGAGAACTGTTGGAGTAGCGCCCTTCGGAGACGGAGAATGTGGTTTGGAAATACAAATCTCGGCGGCGGTATGGCATTGGAGTCGTCTTAGGGAGTTCAGTCAGATCTGCGGTGCGGGTTCGTAGCGCTCCCCGCGACGAAACAATAAGCTGTTAGGTGCCTCCCTCCCCGCGTTCCGTTTTCGGCCGCCCGTCGATAATAATCCTCCTGGGGTCTGACGCCCAATAAGCCTATGGTGGGTGAAGCATGCGCACAAGTTCAGAAGAAAATGTATGGCCTAGTAAACCAACTGTACATTTGCCAACTTGCTTTATAAGTAATTGCCAAAATGTTAAAGTACCAGCATTTAGATACTTTATACTCTCTGGAGTAGGAGTATAATCTGCTATATTGGTTCATCGATAAACGAGGAATATCGACTTCCAAGCAACCAGTAATATAGTGAATGTATTTATATTAATACCAGTGTCTTCATCAATAGCATGTGCTTTTGTAATACACAAAATAGTAAATAGTATTAAAAAAAAGTAAACACGAAAATAAACGACAAAGATATTGAAATACACCAAATTAAATTTACAACGCAGAATAAACGCTATTAATGTACTGTATTACACTCAAGAGAAACATACACACAACAACAAGAAACTGACCGAACAGTATGACATTAAAACTTTATAATCACTCTTGTTGTTGTCCTCCCTGTTCCCTATTATCAGCCTTCTAAGATGTCAGCATAAAGTAACAATTTAGCTATCCGGTCCGCGTTTTCATGCCTGCCAGTAGCGCCCAACATGCTCCTAACTCTCTATTCGTGATGGTAAATACTTTCCCCTCCTTTGCTGCGTTCCCCTACATATTGCCAAGATGTGAACCCACGACTCTTCCTCCTCGCACTAATGGGACACATTCTCGTCACTGTCTCTACACGTACTACAGAGAATGTATTGTATTGCACCCAAAATTTCGATACCGAGATTTCACTGGAAATCCAAAAAAAAGATTTTTAGAAAAATGTCCATGAGTGTATGTGTATGGGCAGCATAACTCAAAAACGAAAAGTCCGTTATAAACCAAACTTGGTATTTAGGTTTGATATCTTCCAAGGATGCGACGCGAAGATTTTCAAGAAAATCCACCACCCCCAAATACCCTTTACATGGAACTTTTTTTGAACATTTTCATTTTCTTACAAATGGCTCTAACGATTTTGATTAAAATGTCGTAGGTTAAAGATATTTACCTGTCAAATAAAATCTATATCTTTAATTTTCTGGGGATAGCCTCTGAAGACTACTTTATTATGCATGAACTTTTGCGAAATTTTGCATAACTGTTAAACCGTAAGAGATGGATAAAAACGTACCACACAAAAACGTAGAGCACGTTAAAACACACAATTTATGTTATATACATTTTTTCGCAGAGTTGATCGTTTTTAAGATATTCCTTGTTTTTGGTTTCAGCTTTAAAAAACTTATACTTTTCTCATATAGGAATTTGTCAACTCGTGTCCATACAAAAAAATGATCTTCAGTCAAATAGCAATCAGCTTTTGACTATCACTTTAACCTATGGTACTCCCTTATTTTCCTTCTACTTACAAGGAAGCAAGTAATAAGACTATTTCTACTAATTTTTTCTAGAAGAGCATGAAGTAAATAGAAGCATTAGTGTTTTAACAATAATTTATTACAGAAATGTAGAGAACACATCATATTTTTTCACCCGCCATGCTCCTAGTCTAATCCATGCGAGCCCCTCTCTAATCACTTTGATGTATT